>PVIC010042747.1:0-15670 GCA_004025085.1 Thryonomys swinderianus
GTATGCGGTGTTGATTGTTGGTGGGCGTGTCTCCACGCCCAGCATTATATGTGGTTACCGGGGATCGAACTCAGGACCTTGCGCTTGCGAGGCAGGCGCCGGAACCACTGAGCTAACCCTCCGGCCCTTGTATGCACTTTTGACTAATATATGTATGAATTAATTCAGGTCGCTTTCAGTTGTAATTCCTTTAAATTCTTATTGGATAGAGGACTAATATCTAGAATAAATAAACAAAGAGAAATATGAACTGTTGGGGGTTTTTGTTGTTGTTGTTGTTGCTGCTGTTGTTTGTAGTACTAGGGATTGAACTCCAGCCCTTGTGCTCACAAGGTAAGTGTGGCACCACTGAACTAAATCTCCAGTGATTGATTCTTAAATGCTCCACACTGCCAGTCCAAATCCTAACTTATTCTTCTCTTAGCACTTACTGACCACTCAGTTCCTGAAGTTATGTGGGATAATTTTTCTTGTATACATTCTCTGTGACAAAGAGAATATCACAGATGACAGGATGAGCCATGTTAGGTGGAAAGTTTCTGGTGCGATTTGATTTGGTGTCCTTGACCTCTTGGACCTGTGGGAATGAATGTATATCTCTGGTGCTCTGGCAAACACAGGATAGGTGGTCAGGGGCTCAGTGAGATGCTGAATACAGCAGAGAGACAAAAAAGAGGAGAACAGGGTAGGGGGACAAGCCTTTGCTCCATGGGAGCACACAAAGTCAGAGAAGGAGGGAATGCAGGAGGAGAGGTGTCATTCTTCAGGGACAATCCATGGGCTCCAGGTGTTTAGGAAGATGAAAAATCAAAGACACTCTAAACAAAAAGATCAAGAGTTAGCAAGTTAAAAGTACAAAAGTTATTAGTTCTGAGGAATTTGTATGAACTCTGGGAGACAGCCCGTGAAGGCTCTGCATGGCAACTGAGGCTACAGCAAAGGGTAGTGCAGTCTGGCAGGGAGCATGGCTGCCTCTTCTGCTCTGTGATGCCACAGTCCAGACCCGCTCTCAGCCTCGGGTTAGGAAGGGTCCTTCCCAACACAGATGACTGGTGATGACAATTGACTCCTAAGTGTTATCATACATGTGGTTATTAACACACACACACACACACACACACAGAGTGAGATTCACATCCAAGGCATACACATTTTGCTTCTGCTTCTGACCCATCTGTGCAATTTCCCATTTTTTTTGAGGTGACTTCTTGGTTTCTATGTGTTTCATTTCAAAAATAATTTTGTCAAATCTGTGTAGCCCAAATTGCCATCTTCCTACCTCAGTCTTTGAAGTGTGAGAATTACCAGTGGAGACATATCTTTTGCCTCATCTCTGAGGCTCAGATATTTAGTCAGTGTATCCCAGGGGCATCCCCATTTGGGGCAGTGTGAAGAGGGCAGAATATCAGAGACGTCTGAACACTGAACTCACCCACTGGCCAATTGAAGGCTCCTGTAGCCCTGCTATAGTGACACATCCTTGTCCTCAGCTATGCCAGGAAGTAGCAGGGTGATTCTGAGGTAGCCTGATGTCTGTAAACCAATAGCACCAAGGGTGAGTTCTTCAGGCCATGGCTTGAGGGGAGGCAGGGGCAGGAGTGATAGCAGGGGAAGGAGGAGACATACAGTGTGATGGGTGGGGTGTGTCTTCATCCACAGGCAGCAGAGGCCACCCATGCATTTTCCCCCTGATCTCAACTACAGGTCCCCCACCCCTATTCCTGCTTTTAGGCACATCTGCTTTGCTTCATGCCCCCAGAGTCTGGGCTGCCACATACCCCAGTCACCCATGTGATGTCCTCCTGTGGGGGCAAGATCCACAGACCTGGAGACTCAGCAGTAAGATCAGGCTCCAAAGGACCACGACCCCCACTTCTAGACTATGTTAAGAACTGCCCACTTGAAGAGGTCACTCTATAGAGCCAAAGCCTGGAGTAGCAGACTGTGGAGACTACACCACAGACCCCAAGAAGAGAGTGGAAAATTAGGGTGATTTGTAACATGGGAACAAATAAGTAATATAGTTGGTTATTGTATTTGACCCAAAAATTTTAATTGTCACATAGATGTCACCTTCTCACCTGGTCTTCCTTAGGTTTAAAGCACAAGGCAGTGGTCTCTGGGTACTGACAGGTGGCATCAGAGGCTCAGGAAAGCTGCCTTGAAACTTCCCACCAGGAAACCATTGGCTACAGGGACCAGAGTGAGTTGTCCTTTGATGATCTCCTTTCTTTCCAGGGGAAAAGTCATTACCAAACTTGCATTCTCTTAGACATGTGATGCCCATTTATTCTATAACATGCATACATATATGAAAATTTGTGTATAAATTATACATATGGTAAACTCTGTCATGACATTTATACCTTACTAAGAAGAAAGGCCTAGATTAGATCTAAAGAAATTTTAGTAACACCTGAATTCATTACTAGAATTTTTTTTTTTTTGAGACAAGGTCTCGCTTTGTAGTTCAGGCTGGCCCTCAGCTCACTATGTAGCCCAGGCAAGCCTAGAACTCAGCAATCCTCCTGCCTCTGCCTCCCGAGTGCTGGGATGACAGGCGTGAGCCAATATGCCTGGCATTGTGGTATGTGGTGTTGATTGCTGGTGGGTGTGAGTCACCACACACAGCATTGTATGTGGTTACCAGGAATCAAACTCAGGGCCTTGCGCTTGCAAGGCAGGTGCTGGAACCACTGAGCTAAATCTCCAGCCCATTACTAGAAATTTTAAATTATGTGTGAAACTTAATTGCATGAACAACCTAGTCATTAGAAAGTTAACTCGTAAGTAACTAGCACTTACACTGAATCTATAGTCATTGAAGAGTGAGTCCTGACGGCCACCACCAGGAAGTTAGCAAATAAGTGGATGGGACACACTTCACTGTGATCTAGGGCAGGTGAGTGAGCTGGTGACTTCTGGACTATGTAAGAAGTTGATTTCAAAGGTCAGTGTTCTGACTGAGGCCTTCCTCTTAGAGGAAACAATGACAAAAACTACCTGATATGCAGTTACTTATAGAAAGTTTTATTTTTCCAACCAATGTGTGAAAATTATTTTTCTTTGCATATTTATTAACTTGTCTTTCTACTGATTCTGGGCTTCTGCAGGAAGTAGGTCTTGCTCACTTTTTAACTTGGAACCTGGCATACATTTAGAGTTTACTAAGTGACTGTGGAACAGAACCTCTAGTGGTTCTGAAACATAGATTGGAAACATCTTTCCAGAAATAAAACTACTACAAATCATTTCCTGGCATGAACAAGTGAATGCCTAGTATTACTAATCAACAGTAGTACTATGAAGTATTCATACTATTATTACAACATTTCATCACAAAGTTGTTAGAGAAAATACTGCTATCAAAGTCCTTGTAGGGGAAATTTTATATTTTTTTATTTAACATTTTCATGGGTGTGGGTAACCATAAGTTATTTCAAATATATATTTATCCTTTTCAATGAAACTTCTCTTGCAGTGAACTTGTACCCCACCCCATTCACAGAAGAAAAGGTGGAGATGGCAAGGTAAGAGGTCCCAGATTGGAAAGAGAACCCCAGCTTTGAATCTGTACTTTACCAACAGCGACCTGGATTCCCATGAAAATCGTTAAGTAATTCTAAGGAAATCGCCTAGTGGCAATTATTATTTCATGCTAATAGGGTCCCTGACTTCCACTATATTGTAAAATGATAATTACAAGTTATCAACTTGAAAGTGCCTAATTAGACTTACTTAAATGATTTGTAACATAAACAGTTGCCCCAGGGTAATGAGGTCTTTGAAATGATCCCACAGTGGAGCCGTGCAAAACAAACATCTCTTTATCCTTGCCATTCTACCATCACTCATAAATGTGACTATTAGAATCACTCTTCTCCTTAAACACCGCACAGAATACACACTGTCTCATCCCCCTTATCAAATAGGCTTTGAAGCTGTTCTTTACCTAGTAATTTGGAAAATGGCTGATAAACAGTGATTTAGACCAGGAATGACAGGGTTTCAGGTTTTGGATGGCTGTCAAGGGAAAGATGGGCTGAGGGAACAAGCATGACAAGAAGAGAGGAAAGGAGAGGAGAAAGGAGGGGAGAACGAGGATGGGGAGGGAGGGGAATAGATCATTGTTCCTTGGAAAGGAGGTGGAAGAGCAGACAGCCATTATGTGGCGTGGGAGCCAGCTGTCACCTCAGCAAGTCACACAGCTCAACAGGACAGCTCGTTCCACAGCCATAAGAAAGCATAGGTTGTGCATGTCGGGGAGTCTGGAGCACATTTCTCTGCAGTTCTTTGCCTGGCACTGATTCCCTCTAAGAGTACAGAGCAGACGGACTTCCCAGGTGTGATCTGTCAGGTATATGCAAGCCTTCCAGGACACTTGAGTGTGCTTAGAATCCTCAAGAAATCCCACACTGAAGGCAGCCCAGGTGACTTAAGCCTCACTGGATAAATTTGGCTGTGGGAAAATACACATTTCTTTTTTTAGGTTTATTTTTTATGCTTACAGGTTTGAAGTATATAACTTTTACCTTTGTAGGGAGTAGGTACATGTACTACATGCTTTTTATTCACTTCTCCCCCTTCCATCACTATATCCCCTTTCCATTTGCAAAAGATTGACCTTCCTGTTTGTCTACAGTGGTACCTCAGTTCTTGAACCCAATACCCTTCACCATTCTGGTCATGAACGGAACTGGACAAGAACCAAATCCAGGTTTCCCATTCAGTCAACATTGTTGTTATCTAGAATTTGTTCTTCTGTCGAATTCTTTGTTAAAATTATGTTTAGTTAGATTTTGAGGTGGTTATACATTCATTTTCAAAAATTAAAAAAATTATTAAAAAGCCACATATAAACATTCTTTCCTATGTTTTCCACTCACCTTTTCTACTTCCTATTCCTAAATTAACTAACCACTGATGTTAGCTCTCTTTCAGGTTTTTATGAATGTACAAACAAATATGCATATACACTCTTTATTGTAAGACTGGCCTCTTAGACTCCCTTTAATGCCTGACAGTTCCACGTCTGTATAGATGTCCTTCTTACACTGCATGGTTGGACAGTGGACTGGAAAGAGCAGGCCTCATTGACTGCATTCTAGGTTGATGAGCAACTACATTGCTGTCTTTTGGGTGCTGCAGACAGCACCCAGGACTGGGCCGGGAGACAGGTTATTTAAAGAGAATTGGAGCTAGAGATTTTTCAAAGTTATTCAAAACTATAGATATTTTGTTTGGATGGATAGTTCCAAATTGCCCCCCCATCAGCAGTGTAGAAATATGCCTGGCTCACCAGCTGAATCACGCAGTGTTTAGGTTTTCCAATCTTATGTGCAGAATGGTGTCTCAGTGAGGGAGACTGAGATTCTTTCATGCACTAAAGAATCAGTGATACTTGCTTTTCTATGAAATGAATGCACCTGGCCTTTGTTTCTATGCCCCCATTAGGATGTTGGTCCATGTTTCTCTATTAACCCTTTTCTGGTTAGTTTGTGAGAATTGTGGAACTGACTGCAATCACCCTTCCATTTTGCTCTTTGACTTTTAATTGTTCACATTTTCCATTAAAATTATTTGTTAGGTTGGATATTTCAATTTACCTTGTGCCCTTGAAACATAATTAAAAATGCCATTTCTAGGCTGAATTTCTATCTTGTGTTTTGCTAATATTTTTTATGGCTTCTTTTAAAATTTTTTCACTTAAATGCTTTCTTCCTTTGGAATTTATCCAGAGACATAGCAGGAAATAGTGATGCATTTGTCTAGATACACCAGTATTTTCCAGTAGCACCTATTGCCCAGTCCATTCAAAACATACCATATTCTTGTGTGTTGGAGGTCTATTCTCTGGCACTTGCTTGTATATCTGCTATACACCTTCAAGGTTGTGCTTTAGTTACAGAGGTTTTGCAATATGTTTTAGTCTCTGTTGAGTCAGTTTTCAATTTATTTAGTCATATGACCTGTAGGATAACCTTATCTAATTAAAAATAATTTCCCCAAGTTTAAAGACCCAATTCAGAAATGGGCATGTGAAATGAACACTTCTCAGACACTTCTCAGAGGGAGAAGTCAAAACAGCCAAGAAGCATATGAAGAAATGTTCAACATCACTGGTTATTCAAGAGATGCAGATGAAAACAACACTGAGATTCCATCTCACTCCACAAAGAATGGCCGCTATTACAAAATCAACCAACGATAAATGCTGGTGAGGCTGTGGGGAGAAAGGAACCCTTCTCCACTGCTGGTGGGATTGTAGACTTGTACAACCATTGTGGAGATCTGTGTGGAGATTTCTCAGAAAACTAGGACTAGGGGTCCCATTGCTATCCCCCTGCTAGGAATATACCCAAAGGAATTTTAAAAATCACACTGGAAAGACAGATGTACACCTCTGTTCACAGCAGCTCAGTTCGTGATAGCCCAATCTTGGAAACAACCCAAAAGCCCAACAACTGGAGAGTGGATAAAGAAGATGTGGTTTTTTTAAAAAAATGGAGTATTACTCTGCCATAAAGAATGACAAAATTGATTCATTTATGTGCAAATGGAGACACCTGGTGGACACACTAATAAGTGAAATAAATAGAACACAGATATGCAAATACCGGATCTTTTCTTTGATTTAAGTACCTGTTGAAGCAAAGGAGCTCTAGAATGTATGATAGTTTCTGTAATATCCAAAAGGAATTTGGTGTGGGAACGTAATGAGGGAAGGAATAAATATGATTCTGAAAGAAAATAAAAGAGCATGTATACAGGGGGTAGGGAGGGGGTGGGTGGGCAGGGATGTGGGTAAAAAGGAGAATTGACCTGTGTCACATATTGGCACAAATTCCCCAATATTTTGTGTGATTGTGAGCTGTGTATATAATGTACCAGTAAAGTTTACTGAACAAAAAAAAATCAAAAGAAAATAATTTCCATGTTTTTATAAGAATGACAACAAAATTGAGATTTGAGAACTTTACAGTATGCTTTTATTTTAAAAAAAACATACATTCTGTTAGATCTCTATTTTTCTTTTAGTAAACCCTAACATAATTTAATATTTTTTTTTTGAGACAGGGTCTTGCTTTGTAGTTCAGGCTGGCCCTGAGCTTGCTATGTAGCCCAGGCAAGCCTCGAACTCAGCAATCCTCCTGCCTCTGCCTCCCGAGTGTTGGGATTACAGGCCTGAGCCACCATGCCTGGCAATCCTAACATAATTTAAAACCTATTCCAGAGTCTTAAGAAACAAATCTATAAAAATGGCAAGAAATTAAGGTCCCCAGGGGTGTCCCTTCTTGGATGCTGACACTATCCATAGCAAAACTCTTACTCCTAATGGTAAGTGGAAGGTCATGTCTGAGGCTAAATTACCTGGAATTTTGTTTGAAATGAAAACCTTAAAATTAGAGTTTGTTTTCCTGAACTGATCTCTCTCTCTCTCTTCCCTCCCTGTGTCCCTCCATTCTCCCTTTTGTCTTTCCTTCCTTCCTTCCTTCCTTCCTTCCTTCCTTCCTTCCTTCCTTCCTTCCTTCCTTCCTTCTTTTCTTACTTCCTACCTTCCTTCCTTCCTCTATCTTTGGTTTTTTGAGACAGGGTCTCACTGTAACCCAGGATGACCTTAAATTTATGATGATCTTCCTGTCCTAGCTGCCTGTGTGCTGGGATTACGGGCATGTTCCACCATACCTGGCCTCTGTCTCAGTTTTTCAATTAAAAAATATTAAAAATGGGCCTGGGATTTAGCTCAGTATCACCACACCTATCTTGTAAATGCAAGGTCCTGAGTTTGATCCCCAGCACTAGGGGGAAAAACCTCAAGTGTTTGAAAAGGCTACCTTGAAAAACATTCCTCAATTTCCAACACTGCTATAAAATCTTGTATGTCCTAAGAATCCATTTAATTGCTTATAAAATGCATCTTACTTTTTGGCTTTGAAAGTCTGAATATTTTCACCACCATCTTGTAAACTTCTGAACAATGTGCATTTGAACAAATACACCATCAGAACTGGTTAGACCACAAGTGTGAGGAAAGGCAGATGTCCTCTTGGAAGGAAGGCCTAGGTGGTGAGAACTCTGACTGGGCTAGGCTCTGTCCAAGCAAGCAAGAAACACTTTTCTGGGGTAAACCCAACAACCACACTTCACAAGGAAAATTGTACCAGAGAGAAGCGCTCCATGTAGTCTTAGGGGATGTCTTTAATAACCTAGAATGGCATCTGTTTCCTGAGCCACATGCTAATAAAGGTGAGCTTAGTGGTAAAGCAGTATGAAGGTGGCCCGGGGCTGTGGGACATGGGGTGCGCTTTGCCTGAGTCTGAGCCAGCCATCAGATGGACCTGCCCAGTTTTCTGGGGGCCAACTCACAGTGCAGAGCCAACCGCGGCGGGCTGTGTGGTTTGGAAGTGAAGGGGCTGCTCTGGAAGAGGTCTCGGTTTGTCTTCTCCAAAGATCTGGATCCAGAACTGGGTCCACACCCTCCCTCAGTGGGAAGAAAAGAATGCTAGAGGGTAACACGCCAAAAGGAGCCACCTTGTTTGCAGGTTTCTAACAACTTCCGACTAATCGGATTTCTTCATTTCCACTGCAGACCGTAAAACAACAACTTTCTAAAGGACTTTTCTTGAAAGTGAGCTAATCCAGTCTCCTCACTGAAAACAGAAAATCAGACTCAAAAGGGGTGGCAGCCCTGCTCCACAGCTTTCCTGAAGCATATGTGGGGCTACATGTTTCTCCGCCTTTCATGTTTTCTCGCTATTTTCACTGATTCATGCTTATTGTTACTTTTTATTAAAGTGAGCCCTAAAAGTCCACTAGGAAGAGGTGTTATTTTCTCTTCTGCTTTGTCACGCATAAAATTTTGTGTAGTAGTCAACTGCATGCACTGGACTGATGCCGTCATTTTTGTAACTTTTTGTATAAAGTAAAACCTTGGTTTAGAATAAAAGGTGTGAAATTCAACGCCGAGAGCCTTATTCAGAGAAGACTCCAATTTTTCTTCTCGCGAAAGAACACAGACTGACCAGGAATTACTCTACCATGTCCTTTAAACATGCACAGCTGGCAGAAAGAAGGGGGAACTCTGTCATGAAGGTTTTCGTCCTGATTATAGGGAAGCTGTGGTTTAATTTATTCTTCCCACACTGTCTCCCAGCCTGGAGCTGAGCGACTCAAAGGCCGGCCAGCCTGCGCTGTCTGCTCCCGAGCCTTTCCCGGCAGCCACCAAAGAATCTCCATGCAGTGGGGATTACTGAAAGCTCATTTCCAAGCTAATTTTCCCAAACCTGGATGCGCTGCTCAATGAATGCCAACCACAGACGAACCGTGCATAATTACCCCATATTTTCCCCAGTGTTTATCAGAGCTCTCCACTTCTGATTTGGGGGCTAGTTCTGCCATTTCCTGTACATGATTTATTTCTTTACTACTCATTAGCCACTTTTCTTCCGTTACTTTATTGTCGGGTTCCAAGATTCCCATAAATATTTTTCCTAAATTAAATTTTATTTGAAGAGCTTAAGTATATTCAAAAGGGAAATTTACAATACAGGGCATTTTCAACTTTTTTTAATATTTGTATTTAATGGATGGTGATAGGTTCTGTGCATCCCAGTCAAAGGAGTGCTGTTAATTAATGACATGGATAGTAACTGGTAATGACCAGGCTACTGTTGTAACTCACGTTCTGCGAGCACTGCTGCCTGGCCAGCCTCTCCCTCTCTTGACTACTTCGGTGGGAGCTGCCTTTACCCTGAGCCGGGAGCATGGCCAGCCATGGGCAGCACCTGTTCTGCTCTTGGAGATGGTACTGGATTTCCAGGGTACTGACTTGTCCTCCCACGGATGTTCTATGTAGAAAGATAAATGGTGCTTTTCTTTCACTTTATCCTCAGTTGTGAAATTGCACTAGAAAATGCTCAATTTCATACAGATGAACTTTTTTAAGCCCAGATTACATTTGGGATTATGACAAACGGTTTTTATCTTTTCTCACTCACAGTTAGCATCACAAGTCTATTTTGACCTTGGTGCTGGTTCCTTCTCTCCTTCTCTACCACAAAACCTTCCTTCTTTCCTTCTTCCCCCTTCTTTTTTTTTGAGACAGGGTGTCGTTTTGTAGTTCAGGCTGGCCCTGAGCTCACTATGTAGCCCAGGCAAGCCCCCAACTCAGCAATCTGCCTGTCTCTGCTTCCTGAGTGCTGGGATTACAGGCGTAAGCCGCCACGCCCGGCACTGTGGTATGTGGTATTGATGGCTGGTGGGCGTGAGCCTCCAGGCCCAGCATTGTATGTGGTTTCTGGGGATCGAACTCAGGATCTTGCCCTTGTGAGGCAGGCGGCGGAACCTCTGAGCTAACCCTCTGGCCCTTTCTTCCCCCTTCTTACTCCCACAGTTATTAGCTCCCCGAGTTCAACTCCTACCCATAAAACAGGAGAAAATGGAGACCTGGAAATTCCTTCAGCTCCTTAGTTCATGTAGCTGGTTAGTGGTTTACACTAGATTTTCTGATTTATTTCCCCAGATTGTCTTCATTATACCAGGCAATAGAGTTTCCATAAAAAGTGCTGAATGAATAAATGACATGCATGTTAAATAATTTGATGGATGCATTTAAAAGTTTTACAGGTCAACTGGGCATGACACACACCTGTAATTCCTGCACTCTGGGACCCTGAGGCAAGAAGACAAACTCCAGCCAAGCCTGGGCTTCCCGGCAACTTAGTGAGGCCCTATCTCAAAATAAGGATAAAAGGTACAGCTCAGTGGAGAGGACCTTCTTTCAATCCTCAGTACTTAAAAAACAAACCCTAAAACGACAGCAAGAATAAAATGAAACCAGAATCATATGTAGAGCGCCTGTTTCCTAGAGAGAAGGGAGGTTGTGGGCCCTGTCTGAGCTCTCCTGTGATCATCTCATATAACCCTTCTACCGAGGTACCATTATTTTCACTTTAAAGTGACTAAGTCTAGTTGATAGAAAGTGTATAACTTGTCCCAGGGTCCCTCTCTCTGCCCCGCTGGAAAGTGGCAGGGATGAGATTCACTTGTGGGTTTGGGATCTACAGCTGCTATGCTGGCTTCTAAGCTTTATCAGGTCTGCTCCGGTAGAGCCAAACTCAGGCCGGGAAGATGACTAAATGAAGAAGCTGGAAGAAAGCTAACACGGAGTGACGCTGAATTTTCCAGTATTGATGCAAAGTTTAAACACTATACAAATTCTTTCCCAAAATATGTCTCTGTGGACCTCGAGGGGAAGGGAACCGTGTGGATGCTGGGAAGCAGGTGATGGTCACCCTTTCTGTTAAGTTTCTTGCTAAGCAGTCTGAGTCCCATCACCCCAAACCCCTTTCGCCTGATCACCAGTGGGACCTCTGCTGTGGCCATGACATCTCTGCAAAGACATTGGCCCATTTCCTTTCAGTTCTGTTCTCACAGTCTGCTTTCTGTCCCAGCCCCCACCCCGCCTTCCTATCTTTCCTTTTCACTTTTCTTCCCTTGTCACTACCTTTTTGGGGGGTACTTGGAATTAAACCCCACACATCTCCCCTCCTGTGCATTTTGTAACTTGGTCAGCAGCCCTTTAGAGTGCCTCATTTTCCCTCCCAGTCTGTGAGCTGTAGCATTGCAAGCTTGTCGTAGGAGTACGGGCTACCATTTAGTGAATACTTGCTGTGTTCCAAGAGAATTCTAAGCAACACATGCATGGTGATGCAGTGCATCTTGTAACAATAGTTGGGCAGGGCTCATCATCCTCCTGTTTTATCACTCCATATTTTACTGGAGGAAAATGAAATCTGAGACTCCTCAGCCAATAAGTGGTAAATGAGTCTTTTGTTTAATTGCTACAAAGTGTTGCTTTTGCACAGCAAAATTGGACTCAGGATAGAAGGTAAGGGAAAAAGTAGCAGAAGTCAAGGTCCGGTGGTGGCGAAGAGCTATGTGCCAGAAGGAGGGAGTTTGCGCTGTATCTCAGCACGCCTTGTGGGAGTCCCTTGATGCGGCACCACCTGTTTCCCTGAGGCAAATTTGTTATCTTTATGAACTTTTAGTTCTACCATTCCCAAAATGAACACAATTTTAGTACTTTCTTTCTGGCACTGAAGATAAGAGAAATGCTACTGTGAACCAATTTAGAAATCTATCCTGATTTTACTGTATTTTAATATTAAAATTATGTTTGCAAAACAGCCAAACATAGTAGACAGGCTGATACAGTGATTATCATGCTTTCTTGGGAAAAATCTATGAACTTTAGATACGATATTTGTTGTATTACACAGAAATTGGTTAAAAAAAAATAGCGGAGTGATTTGTTCAAACTTTCTATTTCCAATTTTCTAAAAAAAATGGTGCATTTTCTAAAACATTTCCTCTAAAATCGAAGAAAATAATTCTAGGGGTAGAGTCAGTCAAAACCTAAAGGTCAAGCAGCAAATCCTTCCTCAGATCTTCACTGCCATGCGCTGTGCCCTCCGCATCCTGTTCCCCCCGCATCCTGTTCCCCTCTTGTGCTTGGAACTCGAGTCTCCAAATCAGAACTTGTATGAGGCAGCGACTGTGGGGTGCAGGACAATGGCCCACAGTTTGTCTGATCAGAGCTGTGAGAAAGATGTGTGTTTCCAGCAGGTTCTGCACACCCTGTGTAAAAGATGCTTTCACCATACTCCTCCGAAGCTAAACGTTCGGACTTCAAAGAGCAAGCACAGCTGCACCTGAAAAGCTCATCCTGTTATGTGATTATCTCAAGTCCCTGAGCCTCACTTGCAAGGCCTTAGCAACAATTTTATCTTGAGGTTTGATTTATCGTGTTCTAACCATTAATTTGAAATAGAAACTAAGATTTAGTACCCCTTGGAAAGTTTCCTAACAGAAAGATATCCTCCCGGATCACCTTCAGGCTTTTGCATATTAAAACCTATTCTCCCTTGCAATGTTTGGTTTTGCAAACTAGTTCAGTTTGTGTGTTTTACTGATTATTGGCTTTTATTAGGTTTTGTTTGTTTTTTGTACCAGGGATCGAACTGGGGCCTTCACACTGTGCTATACCACCAGTCTTTTTATATTTACTTCGAGACAAATTGTCACTAAGTTGCCCAGACTGGGCTCATCTTTATGCTTTAGTGTCCCAAATTACTAGAACTATAGAAGTGTGCCACCGAGCCTGGCTTTTGTGGAAAGCATTCCTCTGGCTAAATGCCCAGGGCTGGAATTGTGTACAGCCAGGGGATGAGGTCACCAGACACCCAGCCCTGTGCTGACTCCAACTGCCCTTCCTGAGTGCGGCAGGCACTTGGGAGATCTTTAAGCACAAATGAAAGGATACTTTAGCTAAAGTGAAAAGTGATGCTTTTTATGTTTCTACCTAAGAACACAGACTTTTAGATGCTGCTCTTCACTCTGACACTAGTTCTTATCACTCTTTTTCCTTTTTTGCCTCCAACTTCCTAAAGAATTGGGCCAATCTCACTGAAAAACATTACTTATTGCTACGTTAGGTGACTCAAAAGATTAAGAATTATATCTGTATAAATATACATATATTCATTTTAAAAATATTTTACAGAGACAATACATTGACCATAAAATCTACCCTTCAGAGGTGTACCATTCAGTGCTTTTCAGTAAATTTATAAGGTTTTTACATTCATCCTCACTACATAAGTCTGGAGCATTTTCATAGCATTCCCAAGGAAACTTCCTATCCATTGCTGAGAAGTTGTTCCATATCTTACCCTAAAACCCTGGGACCTACTAATCTATTTTCTATCTCTATGGATGTACCTGATCAGGGCAGTTAGGGGAGATAGAATAATGGTTTTCTGAATCTTATTTCTTTCAGTGACCATAACATTTTCAAGAGTTATCCATATTGTAGCAGGCATCAGCAGAACATTTATTTTTGGTGAAAGAATACTTCCTTGTGTGGCCTTCGTATACTTTGTTTATCCATTGCTCAATGGACATTTGTGTTGCTTTAACTTTTTGGTTATTAATCATAATGCTTCTAGGAACATTTGAATACAGATATCTCTACAAACCTGTGGTTTCAATTTCTAATGTATGCACTAGTGAAATCTTTGGGTCATGTACTAGTACCATGTTTAACTTTCCTAGGAGGGGCCAAATTGTTTTTCAAAAGGGTAGCATCAGTTGTTTTATCTCTACTGGCAATGCACAAAGCTCTAATTTTCTACTCCTTTGCCAACACTTACTATTGAATTGTGTTATTTTGGCTATTCGGCTATTTTATTTAGTGGAGGATATATCTTATTGTGGTTTGGGGCTGAATTTCTCTAAACCTTGATGAAGTCTAATTCTTTCCATGTGTTTATTGGCCATTTTATCTTCTTTAGACTACTTAGATCTTTATCCATTTTAAAATAGAGTTTGTGGGGTTTTTGTTGTTGTTGTTTTTTGAGACAAGGTCTTGCTTTGTAGTTCAGGCTGACCCTAAGCTCACTGTGTAGCCCAGGCAAGCCTCCAACTCAGCAATCTTCCTGCCTCTGCCTCCTGAGTGCTGGGATTACAGGCGTGAGCCACCACTCCATGCACTGTGGTAAGTGGTACTGATTGATGGTGGGTGTGAGTCACCACGCCCAGTAGTGTTGTATGCAGTTACCGGGAATGAACTCAGGACCTTGCACTTGCTAAGCAGGTGCCAGAACCACTGAACTAAATCTCTGACCTAGGGTTTGTATTTTTATGATGGAGTTGTAAGAGTTCTTTATATATTCTACACATTACATTTTTCCAGATGCTGTATATGATTAGCAAGTTTAGTGTTACCTTGGTTCAAGAACTTAATTTGTTTTACAGTTTTGGAGAAATTAATCCAATTTGTGTCTTTTGGGGGAAAATGGCCATCACTGTATTTGTTATCTGATAAGGAGTTTCTGAACAGAAATTTAATGCTTTTGTTTGAGAACCAAATTATTTGCAAACAAAAGCATTTGTGAACCAATTACTATATTTTCTGCATCCCATAGATTATATTTTTATTATTTTGATAATGTCCTTTAAAGCACAAACATTTTAAATTCTTCCAAGGCTTGTATTTAAGTGCATATTTAAGAACCCATTGAGTAATGCAACATTTTGAAGATATGCATATATGTCTTCCTTTAAGAGATTTTTGTTGTTCTTCTTTTGTTTTGCTTTTGTTTTTGCAGTAACAGGGATGGAACTCAGGACCTTGTGCTTACCAGGTAAGTGCATGTTGCCACTGAGCTAAAGACCTGGCCCCACTTTGCGAGTTTTATAGATTTAGCTTTTCCATTTAGGTCTTTGTTCTATTTGGAGTGCACTTTTGGTATAAGGTAAAAGGCAGTAATTTTATTAAATAGACTTCATTTTGTTTTAAACATTTTTTATATTTATAGGCATGCACAATTATCTGATATCATTAAGAGCATTTGAACACCTGTAGGAAGAATTTTATCATGTAATATTTCTAAGCACGTTTGCAGCTTAATGTATCATATTTAAAAGATGATCAGAAACTAAGTTTAGAAATCTAGGTTTAGGGCCGGAGGGTTAGCTCAGTGGTTCCGGCGCCTGCCTCGTGAGCGCAAGGACCTGAGTTCGGTCCCCGGTAACCACATATAATGCTGGGCGTGGAGACTCACGCCCACCAACAACAAACACCGCATACCACAATGCCGGGCGTGGT
>PVIC010042748.1:0-15681 GCA_004025085.1 Thryonomys swinderianus
TTTCTTTGTTTCTTTTTTTTTTTTTTTTTTTTTTTTTTTTTTTTTTTTTTTTTTTTTTTTTTTTTTGAGGCAGGGTCTCGCTTTGTAGTTCAGGCTGGCCCTGAGCTCACTATGTAGCCCAGGCAAGCCTGGAACTCAGCCATCCTCCTCCCTCTGCCTCCCGAGTGCTGGGATTACAGGCGTGAGCCACCATGCCCGGCTCTTTTAACTGGTGCACTAAGGTGTGTGTCTTTTAACTGGTGCACTAAGGCCACTGACATTAATGGTTATAACAGATATGTACTGATTTAGCCCTATCATGATGCTTTCCTGTTCTAGGCTCTATAATTCTTTGCTTTTACCCCTTTCCATTCAGTTTCTTGCCCTACCCAAAGAGCTTACCCTGCTAGGTCTTATGGATTATGACACTCATTGTCTTTTCCTAGGATACTGTTTACAATTTTTTGGAGTACAGGTTTTGTATTGGTGAAGTCTCTCAAGTGTTCTTTGTCATGGAAGTATCTTATTTCCCCATCTATTTTGAAGGATAGTTCTGCAGGATATATCAATCTAGGTTGGAGGTTGTTTTCATTTAGTATTTCAAATACTTCACTCCAGGCTCTCCTTGACTTGAGTGATTTGCATTGAGAAGTCTGCTATGATTCTGATGAGCTTTTCTTTTTATGTGATTTGTTTCTTTTCTCCAACTGCTTTCAATATTGTATTCTTCTCTTGGGTTTCTGTAATCTTGATTATTATATGCCTAGGTATAGATTTTTTTTTCTATTATGGCCACTTAGAGCCCTATACACCTCAGTTATCTGTATGTCAAACTCTTTTCCTTTTCCTGTGAAATTTTTTGCCATTGTATCAGTGACAAGTTCTTGTATGTATTTTGCAATGTCTTTTATTTCTTCATTGACTCCAACCAGTATTATGTTGTTGTTCTTTGCAATATCTAGCAGCTGCTGGATTGAACTCTCATAGTACATTGCTATTTTTCATAAATTGTTCCTTTCCTGTTCACTCGCTGCAATCATATCTCCTAGGTCTGATATCTTGGCTTCACATTCATACATCCTATTTTTTCAAACTCTGACTGGAGTTTTTCATCTTCTGAAAATCTGGAGCTTTTTAATAGGTTCTACTACTTTCTATTTGGAACCCTGAAGAGATGACTACTTCCTGGGTTGTACTCCTTGGTCTGTAATGTCCCTTAAGTGACCTCAGTTCTGGCACAACATGGAAGGTATTAAATAGAACAATCACATCATCGTGGTTGACATAATATAATCGGTATCTTCAACAGTATAGTATCAAACACAGCACAAGAAATGATAAGCTTTGGCAATTATTATTCTGATACCTTTAACCTCTGAGTTAGATCTATGACCATATGCCAAAATTTAGAACAAACCAGAAATATGTTTAGAACATTCAGATCCTTCAGTATAGTAGCCTCACCCTTTGGGAATAAAAGCTCACAAGAGAGTTGGGGGTAGAGAGAGAGAAGGAGAGGAAGAAATTAGAAATAGGGTTAGAGGATATTCATGGATCACACCAACCCCAGAAAACTGACAGAGGGTAGAGGACAAAAAAACACGGAAGAGACTAATATAAAACAGAACAGCCTAACAACAGCAAAAACCACTAGAAACTGTATTCACCCTTCTATAATAGTACAGAAGAAAGAGAGATTAGGAAGACTGAAATACATTAACTTTTAGAAACCAACAGTGACCAGAGGACAAGAAAGGATGAAGAACAAAAGAAGAATAGGGGTACCAACAGGCTAACACAGACTATTTTCCCTGTTCTGTAAAAATAAGAGCAGCTGAGAGGAAAATAAAACCCCCACGAAATTGGACAGATTCAGCAACAAAAGAGTAGAGAAATGATGAGTGAAAGGTGTCAAAAAATAGAAAACAACAACAACAAACAAACAAAACCCACCAAAGCCAATAATACTACCATAAGGGCCCTTCATGGTGTGAATCTGCTGTCTCTTATAGATAATATGGGCCATAGCATGCAGATCAGAGTTGACTAGTCACAGGGAGACAGCTGTCATCCACTGTCTAGGTTCTGGCTATAATGCCTGAGTTGAGCCGAATGAACTCCTGCAGGTTTACACTCTAGAAGAGTCCAGGGTCCTTTAGATGAGACTGAATTCACAAACTCACCAATGTTGTAGTCAACAGGACCCCTTCACTCTTCCAGTGGGAGTTTTTTCATTGTGACACACAGGGAAGACTCACACACTGAAGGCCTCTGCCTTTGTCCCAGCACTGCCAGCTCACTTATTCATTGTGTGCAGACAAATAAATGGAGTCTCTGGAGGTTCCTCATCCCACACTGGTCATGCGGAACCTCAGGGTCCAAGTGCTGCATGCCAGTCCCGCAGTAGAGGCTTGCTGTATAGGAGCAGCACTTACTTAGCATAGTCAGAGAAATAGATTGAGTTCCTATGGGGTCCTCCTTCTGCACTGTTTGAACAAGAGCTCTATGTTATTTCTTAAGGCAAAAGAAGCACCAAATCAATAATACTCAGAGTTCTGCACAAGATGATAAAAATACAAATGTGGGAAATGAATAGAGGAGTTAAATTCCTACCATTAAGTCTTTTGCCTGTATAGAATACAAACTAAAGAAAGAAGGACAAGAAAGCCCAGGCTCTCTGTCTCAAGAAGAAAAATACTATATACTTTAGATAAAATGTATAATAAACTAATAAGTTTACAGCTTGCATGGAGTTTTTATGTCATAAAATGAGCCAGACACACTCTAAACAGACAAGAAAACTTATGGAGATAATAACAATATATGAACTGGCAAGAATTATAATGCAACCTTCAGGAGAGTCCTTGGCTGGCTCCTGGGCCATGAAATGTTCCTCAGATGCTTTATTTAGCTTTAGTATTAAAAAAAATCAAGTGTACTCTATAAGGAAGAATTACTAAGGACACAAACAGAGACAGCTCGGGATCACCACCATGTTTTCATCTGGCATCTGAGCTGCTGTGACCTCATTCTCCAAATTCAGACCTTGTTTAAGTGCCATAGTGCCTGTTCTCTTTGTGGGATGCAATAACCAAATTCAGCTACCTCACTGTTATATTAGATCTGAGGTTTATTTAGCAATAAGCTTTTTCTAAATGGACTTGACTCTGAGATAAATCAAATTCTGCCTTTAAAATGTTATTAACTTGGCTGGAGATTAAGCTCAATGGTTCTGGTGCCTGCCTAGCAAGTGTAAAGTCCCTTGTTTGATCCCCAGTAACCACATACACCAATACTAGGCATGGTGACTCACACCCAACAACAATCAGTACCACCTTGCTGAGTGTGGTGGCCCATGCCTGTCATCCCAGCACTCAGAAGGCAGAGGCAGGAGGATTGCTGAGTTCCAGGCTTACCTGGGCTACATAGGGAGCTCACGGCCAGCCTGAACTACAAAGCGAGACCCTGTCTCAAAAAATAAATAAATTTTTTAAAAGTATTAACTCTACCATAAGGGACAGAAATAGATAATTTTAAGGGTCATTTTTAAATGACCATATTTTTTTCTTTTTTAAAACATCAATTTATTCATTCTAATGCCTAATTCAAACCAGCTTTTTATATCTTTTTTAATAAACGAGTTTATTGGTACATTTTAGGAATGTATCAAGATCACATTCCTGATTGGCAATTTGTACCTGTTCATAATATATCTTGATTCTTATTTTTCCCCATTTTCCTGCCTTCCCTTCACCCCACCCCTATATACTTAAGCTTTGTTTCCATTTTTTCCTTTTTGCTATCAAATTTTTTCTTCCGCTTCTTTGTTTTCCCCTGACCCACCCAATTACAATAAATAGCACACTAATGTGTAAATACTGTATCATTTCTCTAGTGTGAGAAACTGAAGTTGTAAAAGAAGGTCCAAAGTATATGATAAATATTATGAAGAGGGAAGAAAATATGCAAAGCCAAATGGTAACTAAATGACCATGTATTTAAGCCAATTGAGTACTTTGGTAGGAGAGATACCAGATAAAGGCAAATTACTCCCAGATTGCCAATGAACTGAATTAGGACCCACCAAATATTTTTTCTTTTTTTCTTTTTTTTTGAATCTTTATCGGTACATTTTATATACACATCATATTCACACTCAGCATTGAGAATTTGTACCATTATGTGACACAATTTAATTCTCGTTTTTGCCATTCCCTACCCACCCTACAACTCCTCAACCCCCTATATACATAAGCTTTGTTTCCCTTTTTTCACCATCACATTTTGTCTTTCCCCTTGTTACTTACCTCAACCCCCATTTCCCTTTCAATATTTTCTGTTTCACATATTTATAGCAGCTCAGTTTGTGGATGCTAAATCTTGGAAACAACCCAATGCCCATCAACTAGAGACTGGATAAAGAAGATGTGGGGTTTTTTAAATGGAGTATTACTCTGCCATAAAGAATGATAAGTTTGAGCCATTTATACTCAAGTGGATATACCTTGAGGACATACTCATAAGTGAAACAAACAGGTCACAAATGTGTAAATACCACCAAAATATTTTAAATGGTTCAGTTGTATAAATTATGCATTTAATGGGAGATGATCTTATATTTACAAAGTTTTAAATTGTTTTTCTTTATTTGAGAAGCGGAGAGGGAAAGAGGGAAAATGGTCATCTATGGAGAGATATCTGCTATAAACTAAGTTTCTTTAAAACACTCAGAAGACACAGTGTACTAATACAATGCTTAGCTGTGAAATTCCAACTGAGGATATTTTAGAAAACTGTTGGTCATGAAGGAAAATTTTAGTGACTGAAGAAATCTTCTTAATCTAAATAAATACATTCAATGGAATTACTATGTAATATATTATCTCCAGAAACTTCTACCTCTATTTGACTAGTTCATGCCAATCTAGCCAACAGTATCCTCTGGTAGTTGAATTTGCAGATTTCTATTTCTAAGAATAAATTAAACTGGCATTTTCTGGCCTATCTCCTGTACAAAGCCATAAGTCTTGTTTTAATTTAAATAATTTTAACCAACAAATATAAAGTGTTTATATTTGATACACAACATGATGTTTCAACATATAAATCCATTGTGGAATAGGCCAAACTATTTTACACACAGGTTACCTCACAGCCTTACTTTTTTTTTTTTTTTTTTTTTTTTTTGAGACAGGGTCTCGCTTTGTAGTTCAGGCTGGCTCTGAGCTCACTATGTAGCCTAGGCAAGCCTCAAACTCAGCAATCCTCCTGTCTCTGCCTCCTGAGTGCTGGGATTACAGGCGTGAGCCACCACGCCCAGCACTGTGGTATGCGGTATTGATGGCTGGTGGGTATGAGTCTCCACACCCAGCATTGTATGTGGTTACCGGGGATCAAACTCAGGACCTTGTGCTTGCGAGGCAGGAGCCGGAACCACTGAGCTAACCCTCCGGCCCCCAGCCTTACATTTTTAAATGAACAGAACACTTATCCACTTTCTCAATAATTTCCAATTATGCAACACAATTTTACTAACTGTAGTCAATACAATAGATAACAGTCTTCTGGAAACTTTTTTCCTTCTTAATCATTATGATGATAATAATAGTGCTATTTCATTTATGGAGCTCTTCTTATATACAAGATTTATAAATATCATCCACTTAATCTCTAGGAAAATTTTGTATTTCAAATTTATTTTATAGCTGTTTTCTGCAAAATATAAAATATTCTGTAGTTATAGGCAAAAGGGAGAAATACTAAAGTTCTGAGTGTTGGATGCCATGCAAATTTTTATAAAGTAAATTTTCATATCAGAAAAAGCTCTGCATAAGGACATCTCTCTCCCACAGTTTCACACAAGTCTTTGATCAGGAACCACAGCTGTTACTTCACAATTCTTCCTGTGTGAAGGAGATAGCAATATTTGCTGTGACAAACATTGTGGAAATGTGCTACAACATACCACATTCATACGTTAAATGAGGAAATGGAAACTTAGAGATATTCAACTGACTTGAATCATATAGATATAGAGCTTTGGAAGCTAAGTTATTTAATGGAAGTCCAAACTTATCATAAACACTAATGGCTCACATAATAACTACCACGTGCCCACTAGCTGTTATATTAAAAGTACTTTATTGTCTCTCATCTATATAACTCCTGCACTAAAAATACCATGGTCCCTACTTTATAACTAAAGAAACTGAGGCTCCACAACATCCATTGGCTTACTCAGATATCGTCACTGAAGCTTATCCATGACTCTTAACAGGGACTGTAGCGTGGGTTGCCTGTGGTAATATATTCTGAAGAATATTCCATGATACATCTGTGTCATATGTATAAAACTTCTAGCACTTAATAGTTATTGAATAAATAATACATATTACACAAACAGTAATGAGATTAATCAAGCCAACATTTTAAGTGCACTGTGAGGTTTAACGTAGGAAGTATGGCTCTTGAATTTATTCATCGCTTCTAAAATAGATATGAACTTGATAACAATCAAGATTTAGGCACTGTTTAAAAAGGGAACTGAGAGGCAGAAAGTAGCAAGCCAGCAAATAAACCCTTTGCCCAGTAAGGGAACATATAACTTCCAGAAAGGTCATCTCTTCGTATTCATTCAAAAATACTCAACCTGATCATAATGCAAAGAACACAGTTATAGAACAAGATAAGCTTCAATCTGATGGCAGCCTCACCTCTAATTAGCTACATGGCCTGAGGCAACTCATTTAACCCGTCTGAGCCACCAGGGCACCTCTCTGCACAGTAAGGCCGGAGCCAAGATTGAGTTATATAATATACGCAGAGATTCTAGCCCTGAACCTTGCACTCATTACACTATAGCTTTGACTCTTAGGGCTTTGTATTCTACCTTCTAGATCAGCACTGTTTAACAAAACAAGAAATCTGTCGATGAAAGATCATCAGCCTAGTCCTAGAAATATGCCTGGTGCCCTCTGTAACTTCAAGGGTGGTCTAATGGGAAAATGATGCTAATTACAGTCTTTTAAGCATTAACCCCAAAGTGTCCTCAATTGCTTTGAGAGTGGCATGTGTCACTGTGCATGAGGAATCCTGGGAGAATAAAGTAATCAAATAAATTTTACTAAAGTGATGAGGAAGGAAGGTTTTCCCACTTTGACAGGTGATTTACATTTATTAAACTGATACAAGTAGGTGCAAAATCTTGGGGTAAAAATTTGAATACAGCTATTTTTCCTCATAGTTTTCAAGCAAGCTATGAATTGCATGCATCTGTAGCACAAATATCATATAGATGTCTTACCGACTACAGTGAAGGGAACATTTCTCCCATTTTAGAATGAAGTTAGTAAAATAATTCACAGGCATGCCCTCATGACTGTCTTATAGAGATGCAAGTAACATTGAATTTTCAAGTATGTATTTAAACCAGAAAGACACACGGTGTTACACTCCACACTGTCAGTCACATGAGCACAGAAACACATGCACCCAAATACACTCAGGCACACACTCAAACACTCATCTGCACACATGTTCCCAGAATCTTGCACACTCCACACTCTCATTTAATCACTCATATATTTAACTGCATGACTGAACACTCATGTATTCACTCACAAACCTGTCCACTCACATACACCCATGCATATTTGCACATGAAGTCACACACTCACACATATCTGTACTTACATGTACACATGAATAAAAGAATATGTTACTTTGAATAAAGAATATGTTACTTTGAATAACAGTAATAAAGAATATGTTACTTTGAATAAAAGAATGTTACTTTGAATAAAGAGAAAATTACTGTATAATAATCTAAACTGATTTTATATCCCCATTAAATACTTGTTTTTATTTAATTAGGTTAAATTCTATATCAGTGAAGACAGAGATTGTATTCTTGGCCTTTTCACAGTTAACTTTCATTCTATCTTGAAATACAGAACATCTTTAAAATTGAAGTGCTTTGGAAAAATGTAAAATTTTGTAATAGTTGTAAACTAGTATGTGCACTGTAGAGTAATTTAAAATCATTAGAATGATGCATTTTTAAAGTAAGTGCTTTGCTAGAAAATGAGTGAAGTAATAACACAGTGTATTAATGGAGCTTGAGACATCTTACATTGATTTTGAAATTAAACATCAAAAATTGCAACTTGAAAAAATAATTAGGTAAACCATTATATAGCAATCAAAAAGAAAAAAAAAGCTCTCGAAATCTAGGAAATTACAAATTAAGTGTGTCAGTCATCCTGATTTGGCAAGGACAAGGATTGTCAATGAAAAGAAAACATACATCACTTAAAATAGTCTTGAAAACTGAATTGTACCCAAGATTTGCTAGTCTGTTTTGTTTCCCAATTTAGGTCTCTCTTTTGTTCCCGTTCTATATCTGTGTGAGGGCTTCACCCAGCACAGAATTTGAAAAGCTTGTATCATTTGATCGTGTGGCCCTGTGAGCTCTGTGTAAAGGAAATTGAAGACACGAGACTGGAGGAAACGTTCGGGCCATCCATCTCTTCCTTGTCCCTACCTGTACTGTTACATTGAATTATAACAAGTTTCTGATATTCAACTTATAAATGTGATACTTTCATACTATTCAACAAATGTTTTTAGTTTAACTGGATTTAGAAGGAAAGGGAGTTGTAATTATCGAGGAAGTGGCTCTGATCCCAGCAGTACAGTCAAAAGTGATCTAAAATTAATTTCTGAGGCATGCAGGTAGTTATTTAACTAATATTAATGCATTCATTTAAAAAAGGCAAATAATCCCAACCCTCCATAAATAATGCAAATGTTGGTAGGATAAAATAGAATAAGAGCTATGGTTAAAAATATTCCAGATTATAATACAAATACACATAGGTGCCTCCTCTCCTGGTTGAATCTTTCACTTACACAGACTACTCTCAGGTATAAACTAGATGGCACAAAGGGTTTCTTCTTTTTAAAATCAGGCCTAGGTACTTAAAAATCAGAAAAAATCTCAATGCCAAAATATTCATCTCCATTAGCCGTGCATTAGAAAGATTTGTAAGATCTTTTCTAACACTCTTTCACTTTTTCTCTATTGTACAGATTGAATGCGGGGTCTGTTAGTACAGGTGCCTGGAATTCTTTCATGTTCTTTGTCTCCTATCTCTTCAAGACTCTGGCAACTCCTTGTCAAATGGAATGTCTAGATTATATCTACTCACTCCTTCTGGATAATCTTTTTCTTTTCATTAGGGGCACTGTGATGACATTTCATAATTTTTTGGGTGTAACTTTATTATATATAAGAATTATTTCTATAAGACAAAAATAATGATTTCAGCCCTATAGAGAACTTGACTCAGGCTCTGTATGAAGAATTAATCATACATTAAGCACTAGTTATGTGCTTAACCTTATGACTTGTAGGAACAAGATATGCAGACATAATAATCCACATAGTTATTCTAGGTAGCAGTATAGCTGTTCAGTATTAACAATCTTTATGATGTGGAAGAAATCATTCACAACTTAAACACACAAAAGTACCAGAGTAGTCACATAAGTTAGGGTCAATTCTAGAAAACTGTATCACTATAGATATTCTTATATAATTTTTAATTTATGTTAGAAAGTGCTTAAAATACGAGAGTCTAAAACTAAGGTGAAATACATACCTAATATCAGAACAAAATTGTACAGAGTACAGAATTTTGGGAAAGACACCAAAATAATGGCAATTTATGATAAGTGAAGAAAGTTTTTGGCTTCACCTTTTTTTTTTTTTTTTTTGTATTAGGAATTCAGAGGATCCTCGAGGACAGGTTAAGATTTGTATTCATTCACAGAAAAGAGGATCCCAGAGATTTAGCAATAGCCTTGGCATACTTAAAAGCTTTCAGTTATGGCATGCTGACCAGTTCTTCTCTAATCTCCTAAAAATAGAATAAAAAGAAGGAAGTATAACACAGACGAATTGAGTTTGGCTACACAGAATTAATTTCAGTAGGGGAGAAAATAACTTAAGGATTAGAGCAGTTTATGACTTCAAACAATGACATTTTGTTTTTAGAGGTCGAGTAACAAGTTTTCATCCACCTGTAAAGATACAGGGAGAAGCCAGGCATCCCTACAATGTGAACACGCTGGCTGCCCATGTCAAGTCTCTAGATTTCATCATTTGTTCTGTTACCATAGAGCATAAGGCAGAAGTCCAGACTCTGCAAGTTTTACTATGAGTGATTCTCTTCAAATATATTGTTTTAGATTAGGAATACAACTAGAAAACATGCTTAATTCACCAGTTGTAGGGAAAAGCCAGATTAAAGAGTGCCATTTGTAATTATCATATCGACATGTTGGTCAAGGCTATCGAGAAACAAGTACCCTCTTACTCTGAGTTCAGTTGTATAAATTGGTATTACTTTTTATCAGTAACTATCAAATTTTAAAATCGTATACCCTCTGGCTGCTTAATTCCATTGCCAAGTAATGTCTTAACAAAATGTGTGCACAAAAAGACAATAATAGAAAAAAAGCCTAGAGACAACCTCATGTCCATTGTTAAAGATAAAAATACAGGCCAAATCCAGAATATGGTGGCATGATATATGAGTTTGAAACAGTAAGTTAACATCATATCTGGGAGACATTTCTCAGTTCTAGATGAAAACTATGCAGTGGATCACTCAGCTAAAGTATGTACACAAATGGTTATGGATCTCTATGTATGTAAATTAATATAAATGTATAAAAAAGATCTAGAAAGAGAGGTCAGATTGGTTTGTCAAGCCACTTGAAAAGAAACTATAACTATGAACTATGATTGGCATCTCATCTGATTATTATTTTATCCACAGAAGAAAGGGAATTTTTATAATATAAATATATTTTAATTACTTATGGTGGCATATAAGCAGACAAGCATAAAGAAAAATTAGAAGTAAAATATATAATACAGTGTGTATGAGTGGAAATAACTCATTAAAATAGATGCTTGTGGCATTTGACAAGAAAAAAGGATTATGCCAAAGTTGGAAAAGGTTGTGTCCCCAGGGCCACAGAGAGAGGCAGAAAATAAGATGGAAAAAAGACTTATATAAGCAAAAAAGTAAAATTCTTAGGATTGGTAATGCATCATGTGGAGAACTGTGAAGAAAAATACAAAACTCTACTGAGTACCGCATGAGGGCTTGAACTACCTCTTGCCAAAACATAGGTAAATGAAACAAGTTGGCCCTGATGCCTGAAAAGGTGTATCATGAAATAGGACAGAAAATCTAAGGAGCAGACCAAGTACCTGAGAATTGGAGTGTGAAAATGTCTAAATAACAGTATAATTCAAAAAGTTTTATCTGAGCCCAAACAACATGACAGAATCTCTCAGCATAATGAGAATGAAGGTTAGATGGGGGGAAAAAAATCACAGAATTCCCTAGAATGGGAATGGCTCCATTGAATATTTTGGATACTGCTCAGTTAAAAAATACTGAGATTTCATAGTTCTTCAGGTGCATATTTTTGCTTAAAATTTTATTTTCCTGGGATGACACAGGAAAGTTATGAAAGGAATCCAGGTTTCCCTCTTGCCTTAATTATTGAATCCTCTCTTTCATTTCATTAGCAGCCTCTTCCCTCTTCCAGTGAAGTTAAACTCTTGTCTAGGAATCTTAATGTTTCTCAAAAACTCTAAGAGAACTCAAGGGAGAAACTAACTGGTGAACTAGTTTCCTTTCTGGGAAAAAAAAAAAAGAAATACCATCATCATAACAGGAAGAACAGCTTAATTCAAGTCCCGGTAGAATTTAGACTAAAAATCACAGGGCAGCAAGATGGAAACCCCTAGGTTTTTGGAACTAGTCCAAACTGACTAGAAAGGCCTAATGCAGTCATTCATTGATTTGAGAGATAGGATATGTCAACAGTATTAGAGCTACAGTGAAGCAGCCTACCAGGCGGAAGCTAGCCTGCCAACCTTCGCTTGATCATTTGCTGCTTGGTATTACTGGCAGGAGGGCCAGAAATATTACCTCTTCCCTGCCCCCTTTCCTACCTTCATTACAGCTAGTCAATTCTCAATCCTTTCTGCTTTAGTGCCATTTACTTTAAAAAAAATAAACCTCTGGAAAGTCTACCTTTATTACACATGTATCATTTTCTTCATACCTGCCACTCTCTAATCTAGTTATGAAAATTAGGGAGGAACAATTAGACCTCCATCAGTATGCTTTTGTCTTAAGACATGTTTCTCATTCCAAATTAGTGATATCTATTCAGGGACAACTCTTGGAACATATGGCAAGGTACCAAGCACCTTAATTTTTATTTCATGAAAGAAACATGGTTAACCACTTCAGCAGGAACAGAACTCAAAACTAGTATCTCCAACAAGATATCCAAAAATTATGAGACTAGCCTAAACACCATAACAGTAAAACTTACATTCTGGGGATTCTCTCTGGCTTTGTTATTACTCTAAAGACCTTGTTAGATGTTTTTCTGTTCTTAGCACCAAGAGACAAAAAGAGGGAGGACACCAAAATCTCACCTTGTACAATCTCCTTCAGGCAGGAACATCTTAGGTAGTTTTCTGTTTTTTTCTGTTTTTCTCCTTTGAATCTGAGCACCTCTGTGGTTTATATACCTATGAAGTCAGTTATCCTAAGTGCCAACTGTTGTGTTCAGTCCCCAAACTCATTTCCACCTTCCTAAAATGTATCCCCTAGTTGGCCCACAATATAGAGACCATGGGCTCTATTTCCACGATAGCATTCTCGCCGAGCATAACCACTCATACAGTTTAATGTCTCCTTCAAGTCCCACTTGGAGATAGACTCTGTAGCCATGTTACTAAATTTAAACATGGATTAGGAATATGTGAACTTCTTACCATGCACATGGGTTTCTGCCTCCTTCCTCACCCCAAGGTTCTAACAGGAGGAGTCCAGATTAAGGATCGTGTATGATCATATTTGTCAAGGTGCCCAGAAGACTCTGATGTGTGTGAAACGAGGGGCAATGCGCCAAGAACATTTCTCCCCTCTTTTACATCTGATAAGTTCATCACATATTTTCACTGAGGCTTCTGACTTTTGTCTGGAAACAGAAAACAAATGTTCCTCATCTTCTTCACAAAAGAAGTCCAGATGTAGCCTGAAATAGACCCTTCTGTGGTTTATTTGGGGATTTGGGCTATATTATTAGTCGGTTGTTTTTCAGTCAACTAGAATAGGTGTGTACTCAACATAACCAATGAGATGATCAAGAAAATGACTGGGTGGGTGGGTGGTGCCACGCTAACAACACTTGGACATGATCAAAATCTGGCAACTCACAGCAAAGACAATTATTTAATTATGTCCTTATAAAGGTAACAAGCATTACAAATATTTTAGGTAATTTCCACCAAAACAGTTCCTTTTTATGATCTACCAAAGACCATTTCAGGTCTGAGTGTTGTTGGCTGATCACTACAAAGGATATTTATACCCTCTCCCTAAAGGGACTTAAGAATACTAACTTTGAGAGTGGAATGGCATAACATATAAAAATGCTTATTATACTGCTTGATCTTTTTCCTTCAGAATTAATTCAAACTTTATAGACATTAATCTGTATCCAAAAATGTTCAAGTAGCTGAGACAGCAATAAACATGCCACTACTTAAAAGCAAGCAAAATAAAAAGAAAGAAACATAAATAAAGACAAATATTTAGGTAATTCATGCATTAACATTCTTTTCTCATTGTACTTCGTAGAAATTGGTTATGACAATATTTTTTGGCTAGAGACGGTTGCTACTTTACTCAACATGGTGTACTTTTCAAAGTTGTTTTGCACTCATCATTCCATATTATAGTCATAATAAGTCTGTGAGTAGATGATAATATTACCATTTGATAGTTAAGGAAATCAAGGCATACAGAGGATATGTGGTTTACTGAAATTCACCCAATCGTGAATAAATACAGTCTTAAATTAGAACGGCTCTCCTCTATAGGCTCTTTAATAATTGAGATCCATGCTTGAGTGTGTCAGAATCTTAACAGCCTTTCAATCAACAATTTAAAGCCAAGACATTTTTTATGCAAAGCACCCCTGATCCACACATGAAGTGCTACCACAACCAGCATTTACTTGGCAGCTTTTGCCTTTCCTTCTATACCTAAAGCTACACATTTTTTTAAAGTAAGCATAAATCTGTATTATCAAGATGCATTTCTTTCCTTTTCCTTTTGTGGAAGAAACAGAAATTAATAATGCTACTGAAAAGATGGCTTCTAGGCATAACATTAGGTAGTTTATAGCTACCAGCCTGATATTAAATCTTGGGCCTGTTCCTAGCAAAGAGACCTTATTTTGCTCTTGAAAATGCTTTTATCATAACTTCCAAGACTGGAGAATTTGGCCTAATGCACTAAGCGAGCCAAGACACACAAATTACCCACTCTGTACTCAGATCTCAGAGATTTAGATTCTAAACCATTTGGCTTCAGCCATCTCATACCTCAATTCTTGCTTCTTTCAACTTCTTTGATTATGATGTTTATATCCCTTCTTCATTTATACTTTCAAACAATTCTCCTCCAGTTTGAAGCATGATCAATTTCCACTATTCTCTATTCTTTGTTCTGCCTTCCAGTTACTTTTTTTGGTATTTCTAAAATGCTATGTGGGTAACCTCCTATCTTGTTTAAGAAAACTCATTGTGTTTCCTGTATGCCATCCCATAGACAGCTACCCCACTGCCATTTAGTCTTGTTTTATATGCATGATATAGAAGCAGAAAAATAAAATACTGTTTTCGTGGATCAGCAAGCATAATATGAACGTTCTTGGACATTAGATACTTCTTGGGTGTAGTGTTATATGTCATGGTTAATTTTCTAGGTTGGTTTGAAATTCCACACACTGGATTGTCAAGAAACAATTTTATCTGAGACTGCATTCTTTTTTTAATTGAATTCTTTATTGGTACATTTTATATACAGCTCACAATCACACACAACATTGGGGAATTTGTACCAGTATATGATGCAAGTTAATTCGCATTCTTACCCACATTCTTTTTTAACTCATTAGGCTTATCAGGACATTTTAGGTATACATTATGAGTGCATTCGTTCATGCACATTTGTACCTGTGTATACTTTAATTTCTTTTTCATTTCCCTTCCCTCCCTTTCATGCCTCTACCCTTCTCTATTTACAAAAGCTTTGTTCTCATTTCTCCTTCTCTCTCATTCTTTATGAACATAAAAGGGCATAAATGGGTACTTCTCACATTTATAGAACCTGGGCCAAAGATACAAATGAAGACCTTTACTTGTGTCTAACAGCCTTCTCCTCGCAGATCTGAGTTTGCTACACATCCTGAAAGGCTTCACGTACACAAGCGTACCACACTGGGCACATTCTACACTCTAACCTTCTCCATAGCCAGAAAACAGTTGCCTCTTGGACATCCCACCAGCCTGTGCATGCATACTGCATGCTGACAGCACAGTCCACGCCAGGCAGAGTCCCATGTCCATACTAGGAATTATCTCAGAGCTGGATAGAGGGAATTCTGAGCACCCAGGTGCCCAGGGATGAGGTCTAATTGGAAATCTGGGGAAAATTCCTGATACTATATACCATTGACCTATGAATTACTCACCACAAGGAAAGAGAGTGGCTGTAGGCAGGCTAGACGGGACCATTTAAAATGGATAAAATG
>PVIC010042749.1:0-15683 GCA_004025085.1 Thryonomys swinderianus
TATCAAAAACTTCAACTTTCATGATAGTCTCATTTTTCAGCTAAATATTTTTTATTGATAAAGTACTTATTTGATCATGTTGCTACCAGAATACATGAAGAGGCTATTATTAGTTAATCTATTAAGAGCCTTCAGGATATTGTAAAGTTTTATAAGCTAAGATTTAAAATACTGCCTCATCTGTGTATTTTCAATCTGAGCTTTTCTGAATCTGCTTATGGACGCTTTGATATTGATGCGACTTGTCGAGAGAATGGACTTCAAAGAGAAATGGATGTCATTAGGAAAGAAACGTAATTTTTCTCCCCTCTATCTCATGATCAGGTAAACTTTTAAACTCTGCTCTGAATAAGAAAAAAAAAAAAGTGTGTTTGAACTATTTTTTTCCCCCTCTTTAAAGAAAGATTGAAGGAAGACTTCAAACAAGCTGCCACAAAAGGCATCACACCTGAGGTTGAAGGTGTGATTCCTACAGACCTTCTTTCAGCCCTCAGGGGTAGGTATAGATCTAACTCCAGATGGATACAGGACTCCCTCAGATCTAATCATTTCTAAAACGTCAAAGGGGACTCACAAAGACAGCATAGATAGACTAGAATTTAAAGCACCCAGATCCATCGCACAAACTATCAATATTGATTTAAATTATGCCCCTCACAGGAAATAGAACCTCAACAACTTATTTGCATGGTTTTCTCTTCTGCAGAAAATAAAATCAACTCCAGAAAAGCTAGTGGTTGTATTGCAAGTTGGATATATCAAAAGCTATATTTCATTCTGATTCTGCATTATTGGCCTCCTGAAGAAAGGAATGAAGAAGGAAGAATAAGGAGGGAAAATTATAAAAGATCACATAGAAACACATAAAGCTCACTCTTCTACAAATTGAACTTGGATTTTTATTTATTTCTTCCTTTGTCAATTAGAAATTGGATCTCACTACAGACCATCTCCTCTGGCATATCGATCTTGTATCATATTCTCACTATCTGAAAAACGTTCAATCTATCATTCTTCATTTTATTTGAAAATACATAAAATGTCATACGAAGAAGCAATACATTCTTGAATCTCTCCTTCTGTCTTACATATGTGTGTGTGTATTTTTTTTTTCATTTCAGCCCAGAATTCTCTGAAGTAAGTGAAAGTTACAACTTGTCACAACCAGATCGTTTTCTCATTCTTGACGTTACTGTGAAGGGCAGAAAGGACTCACTCTTCTTAATAAATGAGCCCTAATGGAAGAGGGATTGGGAGGCTCACTGTTCACTGGAACAATGCGCACTCGAGAATCACAAACAATATCTCTCCCGTTCTCTCTCAGGCATGATTCAACACACACCTGTCAGATTTCATTTTCATGAGCAAAACCATCAGCAATATTAACAGGATTTTGTCACAAACAGAGTTAGTTTAAATTTACTATAGAGCTGCAAGTTACTAATTGAAAGACAGCGAGTTTAAAAGTCAGAGACAAATAGATAACACTTACATGAAATAAAATCAAAATACAACTATGAAAAGTAAGACACGGCCATGATAGTCTGAAATAAAAGAGCAGATTTATACAAAATACTTCTTAAACTGGATTTTAAAGAAAGCAAAAAGTTAAAGTAGTAATAAAAGAGAATAATAATTGTAACATAATGTTTCTCTTACAAAGTGGGGAGACTTGGTAACTGAGTTTTGTGGTAAATGTGCTGCTTTATAAAATTCTCATCAAAGCCTACTGAAATCTGATTGACCTTAGTTCATGATAAATGTATATCAAAGCAAATTCAAAATTACATAACTTCTGTATAATTGATTTTTCTTTTTAATTTAAAATATGTTACTCTCAACTTGTACTACTGTATCTCTTTTTCAGCTCAATTTCTCATTGGGATCTTAAAATATTTATACTATATGGAAAGTATGCCTGTTCTTTTAAAAGTATTTTGGGGCTTTTCAGAACTTGAAAATATATGGGACAATGAGTATATAATAATTCAAGGAACAGCAATAAAAATTGACCTGCATTTTCGTTTGAGTTCTCTAAGTAAAAATTAGGAAAAGTGACATAAAATATTATAGGCTAATTTTGTACAAATTTCTTAAAGAAACATTCAGGATAGTTTCACAGTTTTTTAGTCATCATTCTAAACATTTATAATTGTCTGAAGTAGTTTTGATATAGGTGGCCAATTTTCTTTATTCATTTTTAAAAATTAATTTTATTGGTACATTATAGATGTACAGAAGGATACCTTTTGCCATAAGGAAATTGTATCTGTACATCTTGATTTTATTTTCCTATTCTCCTCCCCTTTTTTAACCCCTTATTTACAAAAGGTTTGCTTCTGTTTTTCCTTCTATTTTTATTGCTTTTCCCTTTCCTTCCTCCCTCCCTCTCCACAGTTTCCTTTCTCATTTCCTTCCTGTTTCACAATATCTATTGCATATTCTCATCCCTATCCTCTCTATTCAACTTGAGGTTACTGACAAAAACAATATTACATTTCAATTAATACTGCACCAAGTTTCTCATTTTATTTTGCCTTTTGAGCTTATTTATACTTGCCATTTGTTGTTCTACTGCCATAGATATTAGATAGTTTCCCACAGCTGGGTAATCCTACACTTGCCACAAAAGGAATATACATATGTACATACTACCTATGTCACACAAAACTAATTTCACTTTGATGGGTGTAAAGATTTTCAAGCATTGGCACTAAAACATATTGTATGTAACATATTTCAAAAAAAAAAATTCTTCCCGCGTTCGCTTAGATGCGTAATGATTTCTAGGACTATGCTTCAGTTACAAAGTTCACCTAGTATCTCTGTATCAATGAGACTCTCAGGGACTATCACTGATTGTTCATTTTAGGTGTCAGTGTGACTAAGGGACACTTAGTCAATAATACATTATTTCTACATTACTGCATCAGATTTTCAGATTCTCAGGCTGCCACCTTAAACCCAGAGAAATATCAACAGTTCCCTTGGTTTTGAGGTCATTGACATCACATGGAGCCACTGTATTCATGTCCTTTGTTCTTTTGTTGACAGAACACCTACTGGATTTCTCAGCTTCCATAGTGATCTGAATCTATTCCTAGAGTGAATTGCTTTACCATATCTACCTATGTCTACATTCCATTGGTTCTCTTTGTCAATGGAAGTCTGAATAACATACACTCAAACTGAGAAGTTTGGGCAAAGTTTAATAGATACATCTTTTTATTTTAAAAAAAGTGAAAAGAAAGTCATAAAGGACATGAAATTAACAGACAAGCAAATGTCAAAAAAACTTCCCATGACAACCAATGTTGATGTGTTGTGAGAAAAGTATCTAACAGGGGCTAGGGACTCTTTATCATAGGATACAACTGTTCTTGAGAAGGACAGATTTCACTCTTCCCCTCTAAAATATTCCCATTATGTTTCACTGGTCAAATCCAATTAGACGGGAAAGTCCAGACAAATCCATTGGTCATAGGGTACAATGGAATGAAAACCACATTAATTGGAAAATACTTTGCACAATTGTTTAAAGTGTTTATCATATTTGACATTGTCTCTAACCTTCACACTTACTCTGTAGATGTTCACCAATGACATAATGCCAGTTTTTCTCCAATCAAGTCAGTTTTAGAGTATAGATAACCTTACCTCTTATTTTTTTCTATTATTTGATGGTTGTTGAATAATTCGTATTATTTTAACCCATCCATCTATTCTTCCAAAATATTAATTAAATCTTTCAATGTATCTGATCCTTTTAATTTGATGATTTGTCTTCTGTTACATTTTTTATCCCCAGAGTTTTATTTCTTCACACAGAGTATCTTTAAATGGCATCTTGTTAGAGACATTATGAAAACAAGGTATTATGAAAATAAAGAATTTAAATAGTTATATCTTGGAAAATGTGGGGCACTGATGGAAGAAAACTGGAGAGATAATGCATGAGAGAAAGGAAAGAGCCATTAATGGGGCCTAGGAGCCATTGATTATACTGAACAAACCAGACCTTGAAAGGACAATGAAGAAGTGAAACTCACCAAGCACTAAAGACAGACTGGGGGGAAGAATCCATAGTGCAACTCTCTTATGTAATTCTAGGCAGAAAGGGAAACTGATACTAGGCATCATGTTTCCTGGTTTTGAAAGAGTATCTTAGACTGTTTGGCCTTCCATAATTACTTATCATGACTTTTATACTTATAAACAACCCGAATTTTTGTCTCATATTCTGTAGGTTTGAAAATCTAGTATCAAGATGCTGGTTAAGGACTGTTCACTTGTGTCTATATCCTTGCAAACAAGCTCTGTGGAACTTATTTTATAAGGACACTAATTTCATTAGTGAGGGTTCTACATTCATATTTTTATCTCCTTCCAAAGCCCTACTTCCTGACATTATCATCCTGGGAACTGGGTTTAAACATTTTTTTTTTTTTTTTTTTTTTGAGACAGGGCCTCACTTTGTAGTTCAGGCTGGCTCTGAGCTCACTATGTAGTCCAGGCAAGCCTCAAACTCAGCAATCCTCCTGTCTCTGCCTCTCAAATGCTGGGATTACAGGAGTGAGCCACCACACCCAGCACTGTGGTATGTGGTATTGATTGGTGGTGGGCGTGAGTGTCCACGCCCAGCATTGTATGTGGTTTCCTGGGGGATCAAACACAGGACCTTGCGCTTGTGAGGCAGGCGCCAGAACCACTGAGCTAACCCTCCGGCCCTAAACATATAATTTTTGAGTTAACACAAACATTCAGACTATAATACCAACTAATGGAGAAATATTCCACACCTATGACTTACTTTTTTCCTATTACAATTCATAATTTCATTTCTTCCTAACATGAAAGGATATCTGAAGCTATTTTACTTATTTCTCTTACATAAGGAGGGTGATTTATTATGCTTTATCTCATGATGTCACCTCATACCTACTAAAGCACCTGGTTTATAGTGACTTGTTTCCCTACACTTTGAATGTATTAATAATTAAGGAAATAATAAATGGAGAAAGATTCAATGAATCAATCAACAAAATTTAGTTTGTATTTTATTACATTAGGTGTTCAGAGATAGATAGTTTAACATCAGAATTCTCTCACACAGAAATTGTCTTGCAGGAGTGAAACTATTTAAGAGGTTGCAAAATCCCAGCTCATCATCTTTCTCATAGATTGTACTTTAGGGTTAAATACAGTAAATTTTCAATGATCCATGTCCTTTATTAACCATGTAACTTTTTTTTTTTTTTTTTTGAGACAGGGTCTTGCTTTGTAGTTCAGGCTGGCCCTGAGCTCACTATGTAGCCCAGGCAAACCTGGAACTCAGCAATCCTCCTGCCTCTGCCTCCCGAGTGCTGGGATTACAGGCGTGAGTCACCATGCCTGGCACTGTGGTATGTGGTATTGATGGCCGGTGGGCATGAGTCACCATGCCCAGCATTGTATGTGGTTACCGGATATCGAACTCAGGACCGTTGCACTTGCGAGGCAGGTGCCGGAACCACTGAGCCAAATCTCCAGCCCAACCATGTAACTTTTATATACCTTCTTTTAGGCCATGATTGCCCAAGATTTTTTCTTTATTTTTTTTTTATCTATTCTTAGCTATAGAGAGAAAAATACAATACTCTCAGCTTATGCATTATAGAAACCCATATGTTGTTGTCCTTATCTCACTGTGGGTTTTTCAAAGGATGGTTCATTAAAGCCAGTTTCTCTAGAAACATATTCCATATTATCCTATTATGCTGAAAACTATGTAGAGAATAAAAGGAGAAAAAGAAGAAAAGTAAAAAAAAAAGGGAGAGAGTTAGGAAGAAATATAGTATGAATATTTTAATTCTTCATTCCTGTATATATTTCTGTAATCTGTTTTCTTCTCCACATTAACTTACTTTTCCTCTTTCTACATATCTGTTCCCACCTGTCCTCTTAACTTGAATGCTTAACTATGTCATGAAATGCCTTAGCAGCCTGAAAGAATCAGTTCATTTCTCTAGGGACCTATTTTGTTCTCAGAAAGTAACTTGAGCTCTTGGAAGATACATAGTTAAAAAATGAACAAAATAAAACTTTTACTTTTTATTAAAACATATTTCTCTTCAGTAGTATAGATGATTTAAATGAAAAATAATAACTTTTGATCCATGAAAATAACAGTAATCTGTATTTCCTTTAATACTTCTGTAACTCTGTGTTCAAGGAAACAGCTTCTAAACAATGCTAGCTCATATTGTGTGCTACTTCCTTGTGCATGTTGGGATGATTTATGGAGTTACAAATGGTCTTCTCTCAATATACTCCTTCCTTAGCATGCATTCGGAGGCATCGCTGAAGATATGATCCATTTCATCATGTCTACTGATTAAAAACAAATCGAAATAGCCAGGCATGTTGGCTCATGTGTGTAATCCCAGTACTTGGGAGGCAGAGGCAGGAGGATTGTTGAGTTTGAGGCTTGCCTGGGGTACATAGTGATCTCAGGGTCAGCCTGAACCACAAAGCAAGACTCTGTCTTAAAAAAAAAAGGCGGGGGGTGGATAAAAATGATTCTCTAGTTTGTAACCCTGTCAGAGAAAAAACATTGCTTGGGGAAACAAAACTAAAGAACTTTCTGATCTTTACTGTAAAGGATGTTTGGAGGGGGCCTCTCTGAGTTAGAAAAATAAAGTTGAATGAAATATTACCCTTGTTCTGATCTGAGTTTATGAGTCCCATCCAGTGTTTGGTGCTAGAATACTGAATTGCTAGGTGACTAAGTCTAAATTAATCATATCCTTGCCTTGTGCAGAAACACTAACTTTAGAGAACATATTCAGCTTGATAAAGTGTATTGCAATACACAGTTGACTTTTTATCTTAGCTTGTTAGAACCTGAACAAAGCACATTTATCTAACATACCTGCAGAAAACGCCAAAAATGTAAAGTTATATATAAATACACAGAAAAAATTACATGATGAATACAAAGAGGTATGGAAGTTCAAAAGTCTCATTTTTATTATATGTTTATGGATAGAGAGGTAAAGGCAAGAGGAAAATCCAGTATTGTGCCTTCAAATTTTTGTTAATAAAGATTGAACTGAGATGATTAGAGCACTGTCATTGTATTCTTGCGTTAATGATGAATAAGGTCTATTTTATTTCTGCAAGAAATTCTTGGGAATTTCTATATCATGTCCAAATATTTCTAATTTTTTATGTAAATAACATGCATTACAATACGGACAAAAATATACTCTGGTAGGATAAGAAAGACTTACGTAGCTTAACGAAATCTGTGGAACAGGAATTTATGGAGAATTGTGTTGAGGGGATACACCCATGAAAACCCAGCACGGAAAACAGTCATCCATGGTAGGGGATACGTCGTTCTTGCGCATGTCAGGGCCGGTGTCTGAGGCCCGCAAACGGAAGTATCCTTTGAGAACCAAAGCGCTGATGCTATCCATGCCATCAAACTGGGTGAGTCGAGGGTACAGGTTACCAAAGGAGGACGCTGAGATGAGGAGAAGCTGTCCACAGGGAAATGTGTGCTACAATCTAACATCTTGGCTTTCTCTGGCTAACAGTTATTAGAAAGACTTGAGAAGCGTAGAGATAGTGTGGAGTACTGCACTTACCAAGGATAGTTTGCATGTTTGTGTATTTTTTGGACTATAAATTAGAGGTAGAAGTAATGAGATCAGCAGGCGAATTGAGAAAATCTTTGGGAAATATGATGACTTAGGGCAAAGTGCTGATAGTGGAGATGATGAGTTGATCCAGATTCTTAATACAGCTTTAAAAACAAAAGACTTGCTGGAGATTTAGATCACGTGATACCATGCTACTCTTGGGCCAGAGTTCAATCCCCAGTACCACAAAAGAAGAAAAAGAAAAGAAAAAAGAGAGAGAGAGAAAAAAAGAGGACTCATTGTCTACTGTGGGAGTAAAAGTAAGAAAATCATGTTGAAGGTGGCACTCGGGTATTTGGAAGAGTATCTGAAAGAAAGATCTCTTATGGTGAGACCCAAATTGGAAAAACAGTGCTGTGAGTTGATGTTGGGTATATTATTTTAAATACCTCAGCTAAGATAGTGAGTAGAGAAAGTGACAAACAGTGCACATTTCCTGAGGGAAATTTGGACAGAATATTGTGTTTGAATATGTATCCTGAAAAAGAAAGAGCAAAGGGTATCAATGGGCTTCTCAGTAGTGAGACGTTACACAAGTAAGTGGTATTCCTGAAACACAGTGTTGAACTGAGACATGTTGAGTGACAGCTGAACAAAATATTGCAGGTGACAATAGGAGTGAAAACTGATTCCATGGACATGTGGGTTTGCTCCTTCCACAAGTGAGAGACAGGAGATTGAAGAAACTTTTCAGCTACCACCTGCGTGACTACATTAAGGAAATGATCAGACTCAGAACGAGATATTTTTTAACATAAGAAGCACTTTTTTTGAGACAGGGCCTCTCTTTGTAGTTCAGGCTGGCCCTGAGCTCACTATGTAGCCCAGGCAAGTCTGGAACTCAGCAATCCTCCTGCCTCTGCCTCCCGGGTGCTGGGATGACAGGTGTGAGCCACCACGCCTGGCACTGTGGTATGTGGTATTGATTACAGGTGGGCGTGAGTCATCATGCCCAGCATTGTATTTGGTTACCAGGGATCGAACACAGGACCTTGCACTTGAGAGGCAGGTGCTGGAACCACTGAGCTAAATTTCCGGCCCAGAAGCACTCTTAAATATTACAAGTACACCAGTAAATAAGACACAATTATGGAGTATAGTGAGTAGTTTACTGGATGCTGTGACATGAGCATTTTCATTAGATAAGGGGAGGAAAAAGCTTGAGTCAAATAGATTCAGGAGAGGAAAGAAAAAATTTGCAGAGAGTGAATATGCATAACCTTTTTAATGAAAAAAAAGATTTCTAGAAGCTGTATATTCAAAACAAAAACAGGTTATCAAGGTAATTTTTAAAAGATAATTTAAAGCATTATTAATACTCGCAGTATTAACAGATGAGTTATGAGAGACATGGCACTGACAGAGAAAATTGTTAAAATAATGACTCCATGAAACAGAGACATATAATTAAGTGGAAGAGCTGTTTTCATGCACAACAAGGCGGAGCACAGGGCACTCCCTGGTTAGCATGCAGGGTGCGTTTATTCTCTATGGTTAATCTGCATCCGAGGAAATTCCATTTGCGATTGCTTCTTCTCCCAGAAGTAAAATCGCCCGCTGGAAATGAGAGCCAGCAACAGGCAGATGGAGTTTCAGAGGAAAGGATGAGGTGTGAAACAACACGTTAATGCATGGTTGGGGAAATGCGGAAGTACCCCTGGCAGGAGTAAGAGGCCGGTTGAAACTGACAGTCATGATATTAAAGGGAGGCCAGGGAAGAAAGCAGCCATTTTCTTCACCAACTGCTGACTCCAGGAGTAACTAAAAATTAGATCTCACAGTAGGTAAGTATTAATAAAAGGAATGGTTATACAAGAGAATTGATACTCTGAAAGATTAAAATTATGAAGTATGGGATGAGAGCCATTGAAGCAGAGAAATTAGGACATGAGAGACATGAAGGGAATTCAAAAGATGGAAAGCTCACAGCTGAAATAAATTTGGAACTTTTTATGGCAAAACTGGATAGATAAGTGTAAAAGAGTCATTCACGGAATTGAATGTATGGAATTGTTTGAGAAAAGGTTAGTTACTGAGAAATAAAATTACTGAAAAATACATTTTTGTAAACAAAATATTATGACAATATTTTCCGTAAAAGGGAGTAAGAACTGAAATGTACAAGACTGAAAGAAAGTAAGCAAAATCAGGAAACACAAAATGGAAAGATATCTAAAAATTTATAACTATAATTGTACGATAATATAAATTGAAGCTGTAACTATCAGACAAATATAAATAGGTTAATGGCCATAATTTAAAATTTCGTGTACAGCTTGTTCAAAACATAGAAATACTGGTCCTATTATCATCTTGTACCTGTTTGAATACAGTATTGAAAATAGATAGTAATTAAATATTCAATTTATGAATATATCATAATATATAATTTTATTTAAATATAGAGGACTGTTCCAAGAAATTTCTTCTTTTTCTTTTTTTGGCTTTTACTTTACTAGTACATGTGGCCAATACATAATGATGACATTTCTCATAAGGGGTTGATACATTTGTGGCACATCTTAATTCTTCGTATTAAGCCATTGTCCTCCCCATTTCCTTTATCTCTTAGTCTCCTTCCTGTATGAGAAAGATCTGTCTCCTTACTTCTTATCTATGCGTTGTTCTTTACTTATCTTTTCAATTCTTATATAAGAGAAACCAGGTGATACTTAAACTTGTCTGTCTGGTTTATTTTACTTAGCATGGTATGAAGGTGCATCAGCTTTTCTATGTGTATAAACGACAGAAAAATTCATTTTATTTTCCAGGGATCAAACTTGGGTCCTTGTTCATCTGATGCTGGTGTGGTACCACTTGTGCTAAATCCCCTGCCCCTAGGGATATTCATAATTATTTAGTTATTTTTATTTGAATTAATAATCCCCTTTTTGGAATAGGAGTGCAATCTAATAAGCAATATGTTATCTGAAAGGCAAGCAAATCAAACAAGTTCAAAATCTGATAATACATCACTGATGGTGGTTTGTAGATGAAAAAACAATAAAGGCATGAAACTGTAGATGAAGTAACATTTTTAATTGAATTATTTAGTGATACTATATATATATATATATATATATATGTATATCACAATCACACATAACATTGGGGAATTTGTACCAATATATGACACAGTCCATTCTCATTTTTACACATATCCCCCCTCACCCACACCCCCACACTCCCTATATACATGCTCTTTTATTTTCTTTCAGAATCATATTTATTTCTTCCTCTCATTACATATCCACACCAAATTTCCTTTGGAAATTTCCCATTCTACAAAGACTGTCATATTTTCTGAGCTCATTTACATCCACAGGTGCTCATAGCAAAGAGAAGAGCCCGTATTTGCCTATCTGTAATCTATTGATTTCACTCAGCGTGTCCTCCAGGTGTATCCATTTGCCCATCAACTGGACAGTGGATAAAGATGTGTTTTTTTATATATATAATGGAGTATTATTCTGCCATAAAGAATGACAAGAAACATTTTAAAAGTCAGTTTTCTGTAATATTATGCATGACCATGTTGGCGCTGGCTGCTCAAATCAGATCAGAATGGAAATATTACTACAGATTAACTGGCACACAAGAATAAAGATAATGCTGCTCAGCACAAAATTTCTAGTCTATGGTGAAATAAAATCATTTTGCAAGATATAGATTCATATATAAATAGATACTGTATATATAAAAACCTTTCTATAATAGTGTTGCTGCTAGAAATGAATATAAGATGCAGATAAATTTATTAGTTTAGTAATATGCTAGGCCGGAGATTTAGCTCAGTGGTTCCAGAGCCTGCCTCGCAAGCACAAGGTCCTGAGTTTGATCCCGGTAACCACATACAATGCTGGGCGTGGTGACTCATGCCCAGCAACAATCAATACCACATACCACAGTGTCGGGTGTGGTGGCTCACGCCTGTAATCCCAGCACTCGGGAGGCAGAGACAGGAGGATTGCTGAGTTCGAGGCTTGCCTGGGCTACATAGTGAGCTGAGAGCCAGCCTGAACTACAAAGCGAGACCCTGTCTCAAAAAAAAAAAAAAAAGGATATATATATATATATATATATATATATATATATATATATATATGCCTTCCTCTGCTGAAATTAATACAATATTTCCTTAATTAATTTCAGAAATTATAATGGTAAATTTTAGTATGCCAGCTACAATACAAACCATCAATGTGGTACCTGATACTGGAATCATCTTTAAACTTTTGAAACGTTAGAATAAAATAGGTTAAAGACAGCCCAATTTTCAGAGCACTGTCTAAATTCTTATAGATTATACCTTTGAAGGACATTGTGGCACTCTTGTCTTTTCTTGTCTCTTTCGAGCTGCTAACATAAGTAGTTTTGTTCTCCTTTGTACTTTGTACATAGTGTGCTGTACTTTCCAGGATCCAAATTGATGAGGTCATGACTCTTAAACAGGAACCTACCAAACTGTGAGACAGTGTAAAATTCTTGTCCACTTACCATTAATTTTTTTCAGTTATTTTGTTGTAGGATTGGAAAGCTGACTATCATACCTGTTCAGTTGTTGGTTCTGTACAGCAGTTATTGGTTATTCAATTCAAAAAATAACATCATACCTGTCCTATGTTTTCATGTTACATAACATTAAATATATCAGTTACTTGTAAAGAGCTAAATGTATGACAGATGCTTGGAAGAAGAGAAATAATATGATAATTTGCTGGATGTAACTTCTACCCCATGTCACCTATGGTTTGTGTAAATACATAAAATTTGCCAGGTAAGGACTGAACAGAAACTTAAATCCTTTCACTACTGCAGTAGCCACACATTTCACGGAGACCCAAACTACTCTAAAAACTCACATCTCCAGGCCTGCTTTTGTTAAAGGGCCTCACTCCTCTGTTGTGTCCTTCTGTACCTCCTCACTTGTCATTGGCTTTTACGGCTCTGGATTTTCAACAGCATTGTTTTATTTCCTTTTTCTGTGCTTGAGATAGAATCCACTTCCAAAAACGTATATTCCACCCCTACTTGATTTGTGTTTTTCATTCATTTTTATAAAGTTGCTCAGATAGGAAGCGAACCTGTGATCCTCTTGCCTCAGCCTGCCTTGGTACTAGATGTCCAGTCTACAGCACTGTGCACAGGTTGCCTGTACTCTTGACAAAACAAAATTTCTTTCAGTGTTTAACTTTCCTCAGTGGAAAGTTTTAAGAATTGTACCTTTAAAATTCCTAATCATACCAGCCATGATAATCTGCTCTTGTAGTCCTAGTACTCAAGAGGCTGAAGCAGGATGACCCCCAAGAACCCAAGGTAAACTTAGGATAAATAGTGATTTCAAGGCAGGCCTGAACTACATAGCAAGACCCTGCCTGAAAAGGGGGGAGGGGAACTAACTGATGTGTTAAAATGTTCTTTAGCTATATTTGAAAAAATATATTATTATAATATTGTACCTTTAATATTATTTATTTATTTATTTATTTATTTAGGTTTGATGCTCTTCTATAGAAAATTAATGAAGGAATGGCATAAGAAAGGAAAAAATAATAATTCATAATATACTCTGTGCTTAGTTCTACTTTTGTCACTTTTGGCACCTAAGAGAAGGTGTATTATTTCAGATCCAATTATACTTGGACAATGAGGCTATTGCAGGATTGAGGAAAAGATCATTATTATCCTGAGGATTCATGCTTACTTCACTTTTATTTAAACTAACACTGAAATCTAACATTTATCATGGTACTACTGTGGATCTAGAAAACTCCATACAAAATATCAGCCATAGTAATTTTTATAACGAACTGTAAAGGGTACCTCAATGTCTGTTTCAAAACTGATTTGATGAATACAGAAAAGGTCAAACTAAAAATAGCTAGAGTGAATCAGTGATAAGTGTAGTAACATATGCCCCATTTAATAACGGATTCTAAATTGGCAGCATAGTTTAGGTAGTATCATGAATGCTAATTCTGACAGCAAAGAGTTGTGCACTACCTGTCGACTTGCACCTAACACAAGGTCAGGGAGTTCTGAGCTAATGAAACCCTGATGTAGCAGAAGGTGAATGACTGACATGAATGGGGCTTATGGGAAGAAACTGCTGTAGCATGGTGGCACTTTCAGAAAGACACGACATCCTAAAACAGAAACAACTGTGATCCCATCTGTTTATAAAAATCTAACCGCTAAAGTAAAAACCTCCTATGTCGGCAACATATTTCCTAGGAGATACATTTTTATCCATTAAACACTCTGTGTTATAAGTGCTGAAAATTTTTCAGATTCTCTTTACGTATGTGGTTAGATAATTTCTAAAAAGGTTTCATTAAATATTTTTGACACGTTGAGCAACAATGGAAACTTGCATGTGAGGATTGCAGATTGGATAATAAATTTTACCCCAGAGCGGATTCAACATTTTTTAAAGTGATGATGTCGACAAAAATTTGTTTTTAGAAACTATGTGCCTGTGATAGTGATCAAATAGAAACATAATTCATGCTCTTTAAAATGCAGAAAATCAAACCAAGCCCTAAGCACTGAAACTCTGATAAGAGCTAATGTTGTTGGTATGAACATATTTTAAAATTTTCTGTAAATGTAAATGCTATCATGCCTGCACTTTTATCTTGTTTTTCAACCATGTGAACCTCTTGACAAAAAAAAAAAAATCAGTTTTATGTTTGTTTCTTCTTTAAGGAACTCTCTATGGCTCTAAAGTGTCCCCCCCCATTCCACTTATATTATGGTTTAATATCTTGTAAGAAATAGATGGTGCTGATAATAAATAAAAAAGTGTATTATATTTGTGAAAAGTTCCATTCCAGAAAACAATACTAACACAAATTAAAATTAGAGGTAAAACAGAACCATACAGACAGACACACATAACTGCTTTGAGTTCTTGGATACAGACTTAAGACTATTAGCTTCCTGTTAATTTTTAGAAGTCTTAATATTGCTATGACATAAAATTAAACAAAGATTTGGAAAATTTATTTTTTTCTAGTCAAGAACTGAGTTTATTTGAAACTGAGTGCAATATGACTAAACTAGTTTTAGCTCAGATTTGGAAAATTGCAGGAAGGTCACAAAATTTTCAAGAGTTTCATTTATTATTAGGTTTTTCTTCTTATGCACCATCTATCTGCATGAGAAATAAAAAAAAAATCTGTGTATCCATAGAAGCATATTTCCAATTTGTCAAGAGAAAGTATTTTCAGTAGTCACTAATTATCATCAGTTTGTGGGGCAAAGTTCAGACACTGCAACTACAGCAAAGATAATTAAAAATATTTTGGGGTCCCTAACACTTCTTTGGCACCAAAAATAAAAGACTAAACAAAAGCAAAGGATCAGCTCTCATGGGAATGACAGTAGAGATATAATTCAAGAAATATGAATAAAAATTTGGATAATTACTTAACTGTAGTATAAACAGATATTAATAAAATGATCTCCCCTACAAAAAAATGTACGGTAGAGGGGAGCAGAAACCTGCCCTTAACAAGTGTAATGGAGAGAAATGGCCTCGTTTGCAGGATTAAAGGAGATGCCAAAATAAATCAGAATTTAGCCACTTTCTAAGGTTCAGAGCTAAGTGGACACGGTAAAACACACCCATTATGGAAGGAAATAGCATACGCTAGTGTGGTCCAGTTGTGCTGGTTACCGTTCCGTCTCCGTTGTCCGAGGACCCCGGGAAGGTGAGCGGGATGCAGAGTCACAATTCCCAGACTCAGTGTTGAAGCTTCCCTTTTTTATTATGGATGTTACACGCATTTATACAGGATGGCTTGGGATGTAATTGGATGAGAGGGTGGGAGCAGTGCTCCTGGCCGGGTGTGATTGGGTGCAAGGGCAGAAGTAGCATTTAGCAATGTGTAATTGTTATGCAGTCATTTGCGTCACCTGCGTCATCTGCATCAGTGTGGCTTCTAAAAGGGTCACTGTATTAGTCATCTCTCAGGACAGAGAGAGAGAGAGAGA
>PVIC010042750.1:0-15690 GCA_004025085.1 Thryonomys swinderianus
CAATCCTCCTGTCTCTGCCTCCCGAGTGCTGGGATTACAGGCGTGAGCCACCACGCCCAGCATTATATGTGGTAACCGGGGATCGAACTCAGGTCCTTACGCTTGCGAGGCAGGCGCCGGAACCACTGAGCTAACCCTCCGGCCCAAAGCAACTTTTTCTTGATGGACCTCTGAAGCCTCTCAAAAATTTTGTCATCTCTTGAAAATATTATTCATTACTGAACATACTTTACCTGTTCTTGTCTTTGCACATATATACATGTGTGTGTATTATTCAAATTCAAACATAAGGCCACCATACAAGTAAGTGTCTTTGCAATAATATTTTTCTTATGAAGGCCATTTTGAATTATAATTTAAGAATGAAGAGTCTGATCAAGTTTAGAAACACTTGTAAATGTGAGAACATATTTCTCACTTTCTGGGTTATCAATAGTATACTGACAAAGTTTAGGCTTAGGAACCCCTAGGTGACACTATGTAACTTATAAGAAAAGTTTTAAAGCTTCTAAGAAAAGATTTTAAAGCATCTACACCAAGATTAGACTTGTCAAGTTGTCCTATAATGAATGGAGATAAGTATTTTGGGCTAAGACTTAAGTGTATTTCTCAGAATGACACTAATTTTTATTGCTTTTCCATCTTGGTTTTCTATTCTTAAACTATCAGAGTAAAGAAAAGTTTTGATAAGATTTTTCTCTTCAAAATATTATAGTATGATTTTGGTAGAATTCTTGGGAATGGACCCTGTCCTAAATAATATTTTTTAAGACTTTGATTAAAGTACCTTCTTGATTGATCAATTCTCTTATGACTCAAAAGTTGTGTCGTAGACACTCTTAGTATCTTTTAGATGTCTTTTATTGGTTTTCCTCCTGGCTTCTCTGTATTTCTGCTAAATGCTTGTATCTGAGATCTTCAGGGAACTTATTTTAGAATTGTACCCTTCGGGTGCACATGTAGACCCAAATGCCTGTAGTATCTAATAGCATATGATCCCTGTAGGATGAAAAGATGTACAATAAGTTAACATGATATTTTTTACATTATTGAAGTGCAAAGTTGAGTCCTGATGCATTGTAGTCTCAATATATTTTATGTTTATTGTAAACAGTAGTTAGTACAGAAAACAGAAGTCATACATTGCATTTTAAGCAGAAAATGATTTAGATATATGGCATTCAAATCATTGTTATTGAATACAATAGAACAAGATGGAGAATCACAATGTTGCCACTAAAAAGTATTCAAGTATCTGCCACTGGAGAAGCAATATTAGGATTAGGAAGGAATAATTGCTTCAATTGCCCAAACACTATGTAGAGCTCAGCTGCCTCAGTCACAAGTATCTCTCAACACTCATGAGGTTGGTCATCAGATACTGGAATGTCTATAAACATTCCTGGCAGCAGAAAATAGCCAAAACCAGAATGAAGGTGGCCTCCACCTCATTTGTGCCTTCCAAATATCTTATGATTGCTCCTAATTGGCAGGCTTATTTTCCAACTAAAATCTTAGCTGCAAAAACAGCTGAGAAAGGAAGTTTTAAGCTTTCCACTCATTGGAGTATGGGATGGTGTACTTGAAGGAGGTGGGCTAGGTGCTGAGTGCTACCAGGGCTGCTATGTTGCATAACTCTAAGGAATCTCACTCATCGTGCAAATTGTGGTGCTGCACAGCCTATGACTCTTATCATTCACAATGCCAATGAAAGATCATCTAGAGTCAAGTGTGAATTTCAAGTATCATATTTTTAAATACACGATAAAATTGCTTATGTTTGAGTGGTCTTCAATATCATAAGAGGATTTGAAATCACATTAAAAATAAGCAAAAAAGAGAAAAACAAAAAAGTTGGAAATAGGAATTGAAACAGCAATTTTGAAGAAGCAGACAAAAATGTCATGGATTACAGTGTATGTGAGAATGAAGATCAATAAGTTAAAAATGAAGGGAGTTCAGATTGAAATTTTTTAAAATTTTATGTGAGTTTTTTTACATTTTATTTATTGTTACATTATATACACACATCACAATTATGCTCAATATTAAGAACTTGTACCAGTATGACTTAACTTCTCATTTTTCCCCTTCCCCTACCCACCCTACAACCCCCGCACCTATACGCATAAGCTTTGTTTCCTTTTTTTGCCATCAGTGTTTTCTTTACCCTCATTACTTACCCCTAAACCCCATTTCCCTTTGAATATTTACTAATTCATAATATCTATCATGCATTCTAGAACTCATTTACAACTTCAGCTTCTCATACCAGAGAAAAGATATGATATTTACACATCTATGACCTATTTATTTCACTTCTGAGTATGCCTTTAAGGTATGTCCATTTACATATAAATGACTCAAACTCTAGACTAGATAAAGAATGTTTTTTTGTTGTTAGAGTTTTTTTAACCTAAGATTCTATGATCCTGTGGTATTTTAGATAATTACATGTCTGTTTAGATAACTGTAGAAAGATTGGGGATTTCTCAATGCTATTTGGAGGTTTTAAATGAATTATGATTTTAACAGCTGCTTGATTTTCATTAATTTGCTTTAGAACTGATTCTGTGGAACAGAGTATATGACCCTTTTCATCTCTTCTATTTTGTTGTTCTTATTTTATTCAAAAGTTGATTTCTCCTTGTTTTGTACTTAAATAGTGGCTTTATGTCCTCCAAGTTTTTAAGAGAAATACTCTCTGAAGGTAAAAATGTTATTCATTGATAATTTAATATTATTTTTTAAAAATATTTATTAAGAAACAAGTATTCCAGGCAAAAAACACAAGTGAAGGTATAGATCAGTAGTTTGGGCAATTGAGAATAAATTATAACAGGAAATAATTATAAAAGGAAAGATGCAAAACTTATTAATAATTTGAAAAATAAAATCTCAAACAAATATTTTAGGATAAAAGAAACCTAGACTACTGTGTGGCCAGGAGAGATACAGATGAAACCAGAGAGCCAATGATTTTGCCATGTGTGGTGTCAATAAATTAAAACTGAAGCAACTTTGGCCTGTTAAGAAAGAGTCCTCATGGACAGGGTGGAGTCGGATTTACAGTTTTAACAGTTCGCTAGTAGACTCTAAGCGGCTGAACTCTAAAAATAAGTGACTTATAAATAGGGAAATTTAAGGAGGCTGTTGGGTAAAAATGATTAAGAGAAATGAGTGTTACAGGAATGGTAGAAAAATTGTGTACTAACTGTAACAATATAACATTTTAAAATTATAAACAAATATAAATAATCCCTAAAATGAAAAATAATTTAATGTAACTAAAATATTAGAGCAAATGTGATCATTTATATAGTGTTATATAGAAAGCCAGCCCTGAGCAATAAAGAATACTTCCTATTCCTCAGAAGATAAAAATGAGTATTCATATCTAATAATTACTTGATTCAGCAATAGCTTACACATTCCATAAATTCTGATATATATCATTTGATGAAAAAATATAAATGATATCCTGAAAATATGTATGAAAAAAAGAACAAAATTAACAGAGAACAAATGATATACAGAAAATGTAAGCTTTAAGTTCAAGAGCTCCATAATTTTTGTGTGACATAAAACAATAATTTTTAACTATACTTTTTAAAGTACATAGTTGTCATACATATTGATCAGATTCATTTTAGATGATTCGCATCTGTATATAATATCTTAATTTTTTTATTCCATTCTTTCCTTCTCATTTTCTTCTCCTCACTTACAAAAGCTTAGCTTCCATTTTTCCTTCTATTTTATTTTTTCTTCACTTTACTCTCTTTCCTCTTTTTTTCTGTGGTACTGGGAATCAAACTCATGACCTTGAACTCATAAGGCAGGCATGATGCCACTGAACTAAATCCCTGGCTCTCCATCTATTTTCTTATTTTTCTTTTTCCCCTTCCTCTCACACCCTTCCTTGTTCACCTTCCCATTTGAATGCGTTCTCCCTACTCTCCAGTATCTATCCTTCATTGTACTCCTTACTAATCCTTTAGGTTTCTCATACAAGAACAACGTTATATTTCTATGCATGTCCAATTTATTTCACTTGAGATTACGCTCTTGAGGTACTTTTTCCTACAAATATCTCAAGTTTATCTTTCTTTATGGCAGATTCATTGTATATAAACATATGGTAATTGATTGTGTATAAAATATTTTCTTTATCCATTCATCTTTCAGCGGGCATATAACTTGTTTCCAAAATTTAGTTATTATGAATTGTGCAGCTGTAAACATGGTTATGCATATTATTCTTGAAAATCAAGGGCACTCTTCAGAGTATACTTTAGTTCCTTTTGTCAGTGGATGACTCTCATCTCATATATCATAAATCATACATGACATTTCTGAGTAGTAAAAGCATGTATCATGTGCTGAGAACAACCTGGTTGTGGACTGCTGTGTGGTCCTGAAAGTAATTAGCTTCACTGGTTATAGTTAGATTGTGTCTCTTGCTTGATGACAAAACATGGAAAATTAGGGTCTGTTTTGATCAGCAGCAAATTTGTTTACCCAGATCACAGTTGCTTAAATACAGATGAATTTGACAGGCACAGGTCAAGGGGGCATGGGCTGGTCACCATTAAGCTGGAGTTTGTTGGCATTTTGCACATTGACAATGTGATTTTGTCCTGGGAAAAAACAGAGAAGACCTGCTCTGTGTGAAGATGGTTAGCACACTGCAAAGACAATAACCACGTGACCCTGTGTCCAGTCACACATCACCTACTACTAGCAGGCATTCTTACATGTGTTATCTGCATGTCTTCATGAATAACTGTAAAAATAATTTTAATGTTTGACTATCTGTACTTGTAGATATTAAAAAGGGATATGTTTCTATATACTGTCTTAAAATGGACTTTATAAAATAAGTTTTGAAGATTTAAAATACATGTTATATTTCCACAACTCATCATGACCACCAAATTGATTGCTCATCATATTCTTGTTGGAATTTATTACACCAGTGCTTTCTGTAATGTAGAATTTGAAATTTCCAAAGATCTTAGTTGCCAAGCCATAGATTCTTAGATACATATCAATTACTAAAATTGAACCAAGAAAATATAAAAATCCTGAATAATCCATTAACAAGCAATGAAGGTGAAGTAATATTAAATCTACCAAAGAAGTAATGCCTAAGACCTGAAGAATTCACTACTGAATTCTATGAGAACTTCAGGGAAAATGTATTGCTAGTACTACTCAAACTCCAATAAAATTGAAAGAGAAAGTATCCTGAGAAACTCAATCCTGGAAGCTAGCATTACCTTTATTCCACAATTAAAACCTCATCTAAAAAATTAAACTACAGAACAATCTCTTTAATGAACATAGAAGCAAACCTTCAATTAGATAGAGCCCAATTGTAGGCAACTAATCACCAGAAAAGATCATAATCATGACCACTAGTTTCATCCCAGAGATCCAAAGAGGACTCATATTATTCAAATTAATAAATGTAATATATCACACAAAAAGATACAAGAATACAAATCCTATGATCATTTCAAAACATATAGGAAAATTGTTTGACAAAATCTATGATCCATGCATGATACAAATTATGAAGAAAATAGTTATAGAATGATCTTATTTCAATCTGATGAAAGTAATTATGATAAACCTATTGCCAATATCATAGTAAATTGTACAAACTGAAAGGTTTTCCTCTAAAATCATGAATAAGGCAATGATTCCAATCTAATCACTTCTGTTCAATGCAGTATTTGAAGTAGTAGAGTAATTAGGTAAACAAAAGAAATAAAAGATACACATAGGAAATGAATGTCAAGCTGTTGTAATTCACGTTATCCTTTACATAAAAGCACAAAACATTCCACCAAAGATTCCTGAAACTTGAAATCAAAATTTAAACAAGATAACAGCACACAAAATTAACACACAAAAATCAATAGCATTTTGTACATTAATTATGAATCTACTAAAAAATGAAATTAGGGAAACAATGCCATTCATAATAACTTCCACAAAATTAAACACTTACAGATCAACCAAGCAAAGGCAGTGAAAATAATTCTAAAATGAAAACTAATGTACTCTGAAAAATTAGATAAAAAGGGATTTTAGAAAATGGAAAGATAGCCCTACCAATATTGTAAAAATACTCATACTTCCCAAACGCTGATAGGTAGATGATAGATAGCCAGATGATAGATAGCCAGATGATAGATAGATAGATAGGTAGATAGATAGATAGATAGATAGATAGATAGATAGATAGATAGATAGATAGATAGATGATAGATAGATGGAGTAGGAGCGAGTGTAATCCCAAATTTCAAGTTATATTTCAAGGCTATGGTCATAGAAACAACATGACGGTATGACACTGGCACAAAACTATTTAAGTGAATCAATGAGACAGAAGGTTCAAAAGAAACTGTACAAGTGTTCAGCCATTTTATGTTTGAAAAAGGTGCCAAAACCCCATATCTTATGTTGGAAGTGAGATAGCTTATTTAATAAATGGTGCTAGCAAAAAAAAGCATGCAAAAGATTGAAGTTGGACCCATGTCTCCCACTATGTACTATGATAAAATAAAAAGATCAAAGATGTAATTATTGAAATGAACAATCTCCTGGAAGACAAAATAGCTAAATCTCTTGTAGACATAAGTGAGGATATTTGAGAATTCCAATCGTGCAAAAAATAACAGGAAGAATGAGGAAATGAGATTGTGCTGAATTAAAGAGCTTTTACACACTTAAGAAAAACAACAACAGGGGGAAAAGACAGTCTAAAGAATGAGAAACATTTTTGCCAGCTACATCTTGGGTAGAGGACTACGACATAAAATATGTAAAGAAGTTAAAAAAAATTTGAATGCCTTAATCAAAAAATGTCCAAACAAATGAATAGAAAGTTTTCACAAAATGAATTAGAATTGGCTGATAAATACGTGGAAGAAACTGTTCAGAATCACCAGCCATTTGAGAAATGTAAATTAAAAAAACTTTAAGATTGTATTTAAAAGAATGACTATCATCAGAAAATCAAGTAAAAAATTCTGACAAGGGTGTGGAATCAAAGGAAATTTTCTATTTTCTGTGCAAATGTAAATTACTACAGTTGCTATAAAATCACGATGAAAATTTTTTAAAGAAATTAAAACTTGTAATTCCACTCAACCCAGCTGTTACCCTTCTGGGTATCTTTTGAAATAATTAAAGTCATTATATCACAATAATACATACTATGTTTTTAGCAGGATTAATTTAATTTCTTATGATTCTTTAAGTGGCTTTATTTATTTATCAAACTCATATTTGATACCTACTACATGACATGTAGTTTTCTGAATACTGGGGATAAATTAGTGTAAGAAAGTAATAGGAGTTTACATTCTTACCAGGAAAGGAAAAATGTAACTTTTTCAGGGCAGATGAAATTTTGCCAGTGGCTGCCAGATGAAGACACTAATTGTCTTATTCTTTGATAACTGGTTCCATGACACAATAGGTACTTATGCACTGATTGACTTGCATTTGTTAGTAAAACAAGAAAAAAATAGTATGTAATGAGACTTACTTTCTACCTTTTCCTTCTCAGGATAACTGAGAAAGACTATTCAGAGAAACCTGGAAAAAATTATACAAATAGGGGCTGGAGATTTAGCTCGGTGGTTCCAGCGCCTGCCTCACAAGCCAGGGTCCTGAGTTCGATCCCAGCAACCACATACAATGTTGGGCGTGGTGACTCACGCCCACCAGCAATCAATACCACATACCACAGTGTTGGGCGTGGTGGCTCAGGTTTGTAATCCCAGCACTCAGGAGGCAGAGGCCGGAGGATTGCTGAGTTCCAGGTTTGCCTGGGCTACATAGTGAGCTTAGAGCCAGCCTGAACTACAAAAGTGAGAGCCTGTCTCAAAAAAAAAAAAAAAAAAGATACAAATAAAGATTCATATCATAGTGACATATGTGCACCCATGTTTATAGCAGCTCAGTTTGTGATAGCTAAATCTTGGAAACAACGTAAATGCCCATTAACTGGAGACTGCCATAAAAAATAAAAGTTTGAGTTATTTATACTCAAATGGATCTACCTTTAGGACATACTGGTAAGTGAAATAAAAGGTCACAGATGTGTAAATATCATATCTTTCCCCTGGTATGAGAATCAGAAGATGTAAATGTGTTTGAGAATGTATGATAGATAATTTGAAATAGAAAATATTCAAAGAGAAATGGGTAGGGATAAGTAATGAGGGGAAAGAAAAAATGTGATATCAAAAAAGGAAACTAAGCATATGTATATAGGGGTTTGGGGGTTATATGGTGGGTAAGGGAATGGAAAAATAATTAAGTTGTCATATTCTGGTACAAGTCTCAATGGTGAATGTGATCATCATGTGTACATAAAATGTACCAATAAAGAATTCAATTTTAAAAAGATTTTATGAAGAAAATTACATGATATTTAAATTCAAAATATAGCTAATTTTAGCTAGAATATATCAACTGTATTCAAATGATAAATTTATGGTTAGCCTGTTAATTCATTTGTAGATATTAGGTTTGTGATGAGATCACAAGTTATTTCAAAGGTAGGACTTTGTCTTAAATATATCAGGATATATATTATGTTGATTTCTATCTCAGATTATTTGACTAAAGCCTAATAAAAAAGCATTTTTTATTCTTTCATAAATGACAGTTTGAAAATTTCTCATACGCTTGAATGGAGTAAAATTTTCTCTCCTTTTATATATTGGTTGCTTTGTTTTATAGTTTTATTTGTTTTAAGATTATTTGGATCTGTCACTTTAGCATGTTATGCTATTTAACAATTCAAGGTTCTTTATTTTGTTTGGCTCTTCCCCCCAGATGGAAACATTGTCAAAGAGCAGGACGTAAATGAGAATAAAAAATTTATTTAGGGTCCTGAGCTCATGGGCACAGGCAGAGTAGAGGCCAGGGCCCATCAGGTCAGACAATTTTGCATTTTCTGATACTTTATGGTTTACTGTCTCTTACATTTTAAGGGAGACCATTTCCAAGATGCTAATGCTAACAGGTACTCTTTCCCTACACATTCTGCTAAATTTTGTTGTGTTTCTGGTGATAATATAAAGGTTGGGGAAAGAGTAAAAGCTCTTCATGAGCAATTATAATCAAAATGAGTCATTGTGCTAAGAGGTGAAATTGTTTGTCAACATTTAGAACCCATACATCATCTCAGTGAATCTTAACTAATTATTGAGATTACATGGTCTTTTTATTTATTTTTATTTTTTACCATTCCACATCTCTTAAACTGATGGCATGGGGTATCTTTATTTTAAAGTTTATGTTAGAGCTGGTGAGGAGAGACTATAGTTTTTGAAAAAGTAGCAGTAAAATAAAGAAACCACAAACCCCCAAAACTTTCACATTATTATTCATTTTCATGAAGTTTTAAAATATCTCTCAAATGTGAGAATTATTTCTGGAAGTAGCTCACAATTTCTCTATATATTTCTGAATATGTTCACTTTTGTGGTTTACATTTTGGTCATGGACTCCAGTTAAACTTCTTAATATGGAAGGCTTTTTAAATAGGAGACAAACATCCAAATAATTAATGAATGTTATACTTTGTCATGTTGGTTTAGTGACAGATAGGGAATAGGCAGAATTTTAATATAAATGCTTCACTGAAGCAACCATTATTTTAAGCTTAATCACATTGGGAATGCAGTTACTAAGTTTCAAACGCATGAATCTCTATTTGAAATGTTAAACAAAATTACACTACTACTGGCATCTATGATTGTCTATAGTTCCCCCAAACCTGTATGCCCTCTTATTAGCTAAGCATAGATTAAAACTCTTCAACAAATAATTGCTGCAGAGTCAATGTTATTTCTCTCTGCTTGGATTCTGATTTAAGTTTTGGGAATGTGAGCCCATGGGTTTACTTCTTTACTTGCCTGGAGAGATATCTTTTCTTTTTGACTTCAGTGTCTATCTGGTCTTTTCATAAAAATGACACAGGCTTTTAGAGCTCTTTTATTGAAAAAATTCTAAATTTATTTCTTTAATTAAGCTCAAAATCACTGTATATGTCCCAAATAATTATCACAAAACTGGAACAAAAATAAAAGTAGTTTTTATTCCTTCTCTGATTTGTTTGTTGGGTATAGGTAGAAATCACCAATTAGAAGAATTTATTTCAACTTATTGATAAAATGTTGTTGCTTTCAACATATGCTTTGCCTTGATTTTATATGTGTGTGTGTATATATCAAAGGTGATAATCCTATAATGAAGGTGAATTATCCTATTTTTATTCTTACTCGTAATATATCAATACAAACAAAAATGATGATGACTCCAACTTGAGGCAGTTATCAGAAATTTGCCCCAGTGCAATTAGATGATATGAAAAAATAATCTTCTCATCCTATACCCGAGGATTGTTATTCAAAAATTTAGAAATTGAATGATGTAACCTTTTAGTCTCACTAATTCATATAAACAGCATCAAGTTTTACAACACAGTGTAAGTATGTGGAAAAGTTATACTTTCTGGCCTTATAATGTTAGGCTTGACCATGTGACTTGCTGAAAGCAAAGGTGACATATCTGTCTTTTATTTTAATTTAATTTAATTTATTTATTTATATATTTTTTTGGAGACAGGGTTTCGCTTTGTAGTTCAGGCTGGCCCTCAGCTCACTATGTAGCCCAGGCAAGCCTCGAACTCAGCATTCCTCCTGTCTCTGTCTCCTGAGTGCTGGATTTACAGGCATGAGCCACCACGCCCGGCACTGTGGTATGTGGTACTGATTGCTGGTGGGCATGAGTCACCACACCCAGCATTGTATGTGGTTACCAGGGATTGAACTCAGAACCTTGCGTTTGCGAGGCAGGTGCTGGAACCACTGAGTTAAATCTCTGGCCCAATATCTGTTTTTTATGATTCAACAAAAGTATTTTCATCTTCTACCTCTTCTAAAAGAATAGGGAGGTCCCCCAAAGAAGCTGGATTTTGCAGTTTGATTTTAAAAGGAAGATGACGTAGAAGATTGTCACAGTCAGCTACTGGCATTAGCCAAATGTATGGTTATATATCATGTATATACCAGTATACCTATGCTTATAGTTCTAAAGCATAATCTAATAAAAAGCTAATTAAAATACAAGAATTTGTTAATGCTTATTAGTATAAACTTTAAACTTGTAAACACAACTAAAATTTAACAAAACTGGTAAGGCAAATTACAACATAATGGAAATAAATTACAAAACAACTGAAAACATTAATAGTATCTCTGATACAATTAATTGAATGCACACATAGTATTCTTCTTGTGATTTCTGGTTTAACCTTTCATTATTATGCATGTAAGAATCAACATTATTTTAGAGATTATTCATCATCATTTAGATATTCCAAAATCATTATATAAAGGACAGTTCTCCTTAGCTATCCAGGTTTCCAAGGTACTATCCAAGGGAAAGATCCTGAGGAAATACCACACATGCTTAGCTTCCTAGTTGTTAATTTGTTACTGTCATCTTTAGGACTTGCAAGTGAAGCTATGAAGTCTATCGTCTTTCTGCTGATCCACTGGTGGTGAAAGAAAGTATGCTTTCTTCTGTCTTTGCTCCCCTTAAGTAAGCAAACCTGAAAGTACATACTTCCTGACTGTGGTGATGACTTTTCCTCATCACAATGCATCTTTAATTTCATCAACACAACCTTTGCAACTCTTTCACTCTTTTTTCACCTTTTCTTCATTTATCTTTTCTGTCTCTTGTCTTGGAATCAGTAATGTCTTTAACAGATTTTTGAATGGCAGTCATTTGAGGTTTGGGATCTCTAACGTTTCCCTCTCATGATTTGAGTGATGGTGGAGTTTTAGACAAAAATTCTTGTCATAATGACAAGTAACTGCTGTAGTCTGTCTTCCAGCACAGTCCTTTAATGAGCACGGGTGAGGTTCATGTATATCTCTGTTTTTTCTTTCATTACAGTCACCTCAGGATAGCCATGAAGTTCCCTGCTTCTGTGTTCAAGGACTTATATTCCTGAACAAATGGAAGAAAATCCTAGTGCTAGTGGTCTCCACCTAGCAGTGCAGCAAAAGACCCAACTCCTCCATCTTTCCAGCGCTGTTTAGAATCCTTAGATCAAGGAAATCATACTTCTCCAATTCCTAGTTCCCATAGAAATAATACGGAGGGAGTCTCTACTTTTGTACTACTAGGAGCAAGCCTTCCTATATGGGAATGACCTCTTTGGTATGCTGACTGGACTCACAATAAGAATGGTTAAAAGAAACTAGGGTTTTTGTTCTCTTGTAAGTATCAACACAATGTTCTTCCTCTGTTATTAGCTGTTGCATTTTATTGTTTCAGTGTAGTAACTCATAATATTTTTCTTTCTCCCTTGATGTATATGGAGATGAATGGACTGTGGATGTGTAGATAAATCATTAGGCAAAATCTAGGAAAGCACAAAGGAGAGGTTGAATGTGACAGTTATTTAACTAATGAAATCTTGGCAGAAGGAAAATTTGAGGGGTTTTGTTTTGCCATGGAAATGCTATATAAATTTCCCCCTTTCATTTCTGAGCTGATATCTTTAACAAATTTAGCATTGCTCAGTAATACTGTCTGTGTGTAAGTCTCTCCAAGCAGAACTTGAGAATACAAGAACACTGACCTTACTATGCCAAGAAGGAAAACCTTTTGGCAAAGTGAAATGAAGACTTAAACAGATTGACCAGTAGCTAGAAACTATTTTTGTTTGCCATGCAGTTACAATTGGAGTGGAAAACCAAGATATATTGCTCCTCCTCTTAATTGGCAGAAGTGATTCCTAGCCATGAATAGTGTATGCCATTTTTGAAAATGATAATGCTGACAAGCTCCAACTATTTGCTTGGACACATCTAGAATATTTAGCTGCATTCTTTCAACGTGGGGATTTTTCCTGGGCCTGATGAGGCACTGTGATGGCAAAAATTACACGTGGCCAGATTTCAATGTGAAAGGAGTAAATCTAAGTTTGTTCTCAGGAGAAAAGAAAACACATTAGAGCTAAAGAGCATTTTAAACTAGTGTGGGGATAGGCTATACATTTGTAAAGATTTTCCCTTACAATGGTCCTGTAGAATCATTGTGAATTTTAGACAAACACCATGTATTTTCACTTTTAAAGTGATACACATAAAGTGTTCCTCAGTGATAACATCTTCATTATATGAAGAAAATTGAAAGCCACGGATTAACGTGAAGGCCACTGCAACTTCTCAAATGTTTTATTCATAGTCCACGTGTAGAGCCCTTGTGATGTCTTTTCTTCTATTAAACTTGAAGACCAATGGGACTTTTCTGGTCCACCTCACATGTAAATCGCTCAAAAATATTAAGATTGATTATTGTAATGACTTCAGCATTTTTTCAGTGAAAATGTAAATGCCTAGATATCAGTTGACTAAATAGTCGAGTGATTTTGCTTACCAGGAAGATTTCTTACAAGGAAAATAATACTCATTAAAGGCTTAGTGTAGTTTAAACTCTGTGGTTAAGCAATGAAAATCTAATGAAAAAGTCTCATGTTCAGGAAGCCTTTTAGAACTGGTTAAAACTAGTACAAATACTCTTTTAGAAATGTATTTTTAGCATATAGCTTCAAGTATCTCCATGCAAATTTGAAGATTCACTATAGTATAATTGCTACACTGCTGTAAACTTACTGACTATGGTAGTCTAACAATTGTAGAAAAGAATACTGTTTTATTTTTCTTTTAAAAATATTTATCAATTGCCTTTGACTTATTTACTATCCATAATCACTTATGATGCTTACTGTAGGAGAATGAAATAATTCATCTTGGTCCTTTTGAAATATCTGAGTTCTCAAATTATATCATTCTGAAAAGAATCAAGTACCTGTTGCAAAATGTTCCTGTAGAAATTTTTGGGTTTTGAAAGCAGGTATTTTAAATGCGACATGCTCATTTTAGTTTATGTAATTCATCACTGTCTTACAACTGAAAATCTATTATCTCATTTTCTAATAATGTATTTAATAGGACAAAATAGAAGTTATATTAGTGTATTTAATCAGAGTATATGAATGTAGTATATGTCATTAGGTATCAGTTTATTAACATAACTTCTAAAAACTTCAGGGAAATTTTTTATATTACCACTCTATGCGTGGAAGAACTTTAGGTGAAAAGGATGGAGCATTAGTGGATTACACAATAGATGTTTGAAATACAATACTGAATAAAACAGAGACCCTATTCCAACAGCTCACATCTGCCTGAGAGAACTGATTTCATTCTGACTGAAAAGTCCAAAGAGCTGAGGTGGCTTTAGCCATCCACTGCTTCAATTTCATGGAATAAAGTTGGGGTTTACAACAGTTACCAAAAAAAAAAAAAAAAAAAAGAAGAAAAACCTGTTATAACGTTTTCTTTTTGGAGTTCTTAGAAAAGCATATAAATCAGACACCTGAGGCATACATGCAGAATTTTTGAAGCCATAAAACCAAGTATTTTCCTTGGTTTGCAACTAGTAAAAGAGAAATGCAACCAACTTGACAGAAAATGGGCTGCCTTAAAGGAAATGGTGAGTCAGGTCTTGCTGTACATGGTACTGTCCATTTAGGGGAAGCATGCTGAGTCAATAGGTTGCAGTGAATGGGACTCCATTTTTTGCTACTACTACAACTATCAACTGAAAAAAAAAATCATTGCAGAAATACATCCCCCAGAATTAGGTGTTAATGATTTTTTAGTTCTGGCAGTTCATCCAAGGAAAGTAGAGGTAGCTTCTGGCACCTCACCTAAAAGATCATCCATGGACCTTGGACTCCTGTTGTACACCTGGCAGGGCTGTATGCAAAGTGTTTCTCACAATCTCAGCTACAATGAGTTGGCTGAAACATGAACATTGTCAATCATCTTCTTTGATGAAATTCATTCTTGAGCTTGTGTTTTGATTTGTATAAGTTCATACCTTTTAAGGAAGGTATCTAAGGGGACTGTATTTGTAATAAGCATTTGCCTCAGATATGACTGAAAAGATCAGGAAAATTTGGGAGGTGTAATGGTGATTGAACACAAGGCTTCTGACTGAGTTAGACACCAATCCTTTTATTAATTTTGAGACAGGGTCTCACTAAGTTGATAAGTTGCCCAGGATGGGCTCCAACCTATTTTCTTCTGTTATATCTCCTTAGAGAGCTGGGATTACAAGTGTATGCTACCGTGCCTGGCTGGGAAGTATTTTAATCATCTTTGTTTTGTTTTGTTTTGTTTTGTTTTGTTTTGTTTTGTTTTGTTTTGAGACAGGATCTCTATGTAGTTTAAAGTAGCCTTGAGCTCACTGTCACTTGGACTGGCTTCAAACTCACAGGGATCCTCCGCTTTCCTCAACCTGAGATTACAGTTGTGAGCCACTATACCTGGCTTCATCTTTCTGTCTTTTTTTGGCCCATTTTCCCATTTTTCTTTCAGGAGTTTAGCTATGTTACTGTTTTAATATACAGCATAAAAAGAACATTAGAGAAGGAAAACGTTGGGCTTTCAGTCCTCACAGGAACTGTTGGAAAATGTGCAGAGTAAAGAGCAAGAGTGAGAGAGATAGAGAAAAAAAGGAGAGAGAGAGAGAGAGAGAGAGAGAGAGAGAGAGAGAGAGAGAGAGAGAGAG
>PVIC010042751.1:0-15683 GCA_004025085.1 Thryonomys swinderianus
TACTTCCCCTTCCATTCTGGCCACTTTCTGAAGCAGTTCTGGAAGTTCTCTTTTCTGAGTGTCTTTAGTTGTGCTGCCCCAGATGCCTCCATGTCCCTGGTCGCAAATGTTTACCTTTCATGATCATGTTAAGTTTGGAGAGCCGGAAGTCACGTGGTGCCAAATCCACCAAATAAAGTTGGTGAAGACGCACTGTCCTGTTTTTCTGAGCCTGCATTTCCATTACATTCCACTCGGCAGGAATATTCATTGTGTTTTTAATTAAACCTTGTAAAAGACTCTGACAGCGGGGCATTTCTAAAGGTGTTTCAGGAAGTTGGAAGAATGATTCATTTTGTAACTGAAATTTTGTGACCTTTGACCCAAATCCTCCCATCCCCAAACCTTGGCAATCACCATTGTATTCAGTTCAAAGATTCCATATATATGAGTCATAAACTATTTGCCTTTCTGTGTCTTGCTTATTTCACTTAGTGCAATAACCTTTTCTTTCTGTGTTGTTACAAACGGTAGGATTTTTTTCCTTAAAACTGAATAATATTCTATTATCTCTCTATTATTATTATCTACCTCTCTCTTCCTCCCTTCTCTCCCTCTCTTCCTCTTTCTCCATCCACCTGTTGTGAACACAGGTTCACAGATTGTATCTATATCTTGGTTATTGTGAATAATTCTGCAATCTGCATCTTGGAGTGTAAGTATCTTATCAGGATACTGATTCCAATTCCTTTCAATGTTTATCAAGAAGTGAAATTTATGGATCAAATACTAGGTCTATAGTCAGTATTTTAAGGCTCTTTCATAAAATTTTCCTTACTGGCTATATCAATTTACAATCTCATTAATTAATGAATGTGCTATACTGCTAAGAAAAATGTTCACTTATACTATTAAAAATCAATTTATTGTGGTCTAATTTACATAGCATATTATGTAACCATTCAAATATACATTTAGTTATTTGATGGTAAGTTATTTATAAGTTAATTGATGGAAAATTCATATAGAGGAATCCTCAGGCCAATCAAAATATGGACATACCCATCATTTTAAAGGAACACCCCGTACCCCTTCTGATCCAATTTCTTTTTATCTAGGCTATATATTTGGGTAGATATTTTTTCTAGAGTTCCATAAACATGATATCATATTATTTATAATAAGTAGTCTTTAGTGTTTTTTTTTTTAACCTAAGCATAACATTTTTAGGTTTATTTATATTTTGTTTTTCAGTACTTGTTTCTTTTAAATTTCTGAGAATTCTATTGTATGGATATAAGATAATGTATCCATTCGTACACTGAGGGACATTTGGTATATTTCCAGTTTGGGGAGCATAAAATAGGGTACAAATCTTTGTTTGAAAACAGGTTTTGTTTATTTTGAACATGGTCAGGTAGTAACAATTTGAAGCCACAGTGGTAAGAAAGATTAAATCATTAAAATGGGGGAAAATGATACTCTGGAGATGATTTTAATAGAGAAGATATTTTATAATTACATTGTTTGAGAAAAAAAGTTCATCTATGAGAACCACTGGCCAAAGGCAGCTGCTGCTGGGAAACTGGACAGAGTGGGAGGTCCTGTAATGACTGCAGTTCCCTGGGGATCTGAGGACAGGAGATGGCTTGGATGGAAGCAGACGGGAGCAGCTCCGCACGTCTAGACCAGGAGAAGGGGTTTGTTTGCCAAGCTTGGCTAAGGTGACTGAGGCCAGCTGGAATGGACCTTGTTCTTTATGAAAAACTATTAGTATGTCAGATATCAGTCTGGATGTCACAGTCTGGCAGGAAATGCCTAGGAAACTATGTGAATGACTTCAGGTATCCTACAGTTTAGATTTTTGCTCCAGGAGCATCTGGTGGGCGCAGATGCCAATTACAACCAGGCTGGCTAAATCCCTGCACAGGTAAAATTACCAACTTCTCATAGAACTACAAATTAACACTTTTCAAAATTTTAAATCGAAAGCATGGGTAACTAACACATTAATTGCTTCTCAGTGGTGGCACTGTGGGAAAACACTGACAGTAAATTAGCTTAAAATATATCTAGCAGTATCAGTCATCAAAATGACTAAATTTTATAATTCTGAAGTTTAAACATATGGAACAAGTGTACTGAAAGCTATGAAATCGTTCATCACAGCTTCACTTTAAGACTTTAAAAAGGATCGTGTCTTAGGGACTTTTCTTGTTGCTGAGACAAACTAATTGACACACAAAGTTAAAGGAGGAAAGATTTATTTAGCTCACAGTTTTCAGTGTTTTATTCCATAATCAGATGGCTCCAGGCACGGTGGGATGATATTTTATAATTATAAAGACAGCAGTCTCAGAGGTGAAACAGTTCACAGTGGGCAGAAGGTAGCAAAATCAACAAAGGAAAAGACAGGCCTCTTTGTCCTTTATATTTTACCCACTCTCTGGGTTTAGGGCAGTGGACTGATTTAGTAATCACCCACCCTTAATCCTAGCGCCCTTAATCCTAGCATGCCATCCATACAAACAACCATGCTCTGTAGAGTCAGCCACCTCTGAAAAATCCCACTTACGACTGAATGAGGCTTTGGGGGAGATCTAGGCACAAGCCATTCACATAGCAAATCAATAAGAATTATTTTATTAGACTTATTTCTAACTCATGTCAAACTAATAAATATCTAACTGATGAGAGTAAACATATCAATGTTTCTGGCTATAGGGGTTTGCAATTAAATTTGCTGAAAACATAAAGCCAAATGACACGTTTGACCTTGGAACTAGGGGACAACAATGGGCTACATACAGGGAAATCATTCTCAAGACTGTGTATTTTTAAAGAGAGCAACTCTATCATTATAAATTATCTCCTTAAAAATTAGCTTTATGTTATTGGCTTTCAAGATGGATTTAAGACTGTTTTTGGAAGTAGTGTTTTGAAATTTACTTAGAAACATCAGCTATTTTATTTAATATTTATTACTAAATATAAAATGAGCATTTTATTATTTTTAACTTTAATTCTGTCAACAACATTGTAAGAAAGGTACTGTCACCCATTCACTTCAGAGATGAGAATATGAAAATATGGAGGGCAATTTATGCTCATATATTCACAAGTAGTAAGGAGGAAGAGCTAACATTTAGATTTAGGCACATCTGGCTTCAAAGCTCATGTTGTTCAACTCTACACAACTTTGGGCAACCATTAGTCTAACATATAGTGACTTTAAAACAGTGTGGGATTTTGTTCCTCTAAAAATGAATGTTTCAGAAATAAGACATAAAACTATATTATTACCACTAATTACACTCAAGGAGTTGAAGGAAATAATATAGGCTGTCACAGATTATAGTGTTTGGTTACATTAGCTTCTTTTTAAAGAACTAGGGATGAGATGATAATAACCATTTAGATGAAAATACTTTTGAGTATCTCATGTCAGTAAGGTTTTGGTATTTTTGTTAATTTATTAAATATGGAACCATAAGTCCAAGTTGTAAGAGCAATGCTAAGGAGCAAGCCCTACCATTGCTGCCCCTGTACTTACATAAACTTAGTGCTGTGGGCCTTTAAATGGGGAACATAAAATCAAGAACAAATAGTTACATTTACTGCATGAAAAGTAATTGTTAAACAGCATTAAAATACAACAAAAGTAAAGACATCCAACGGAAAATTTTAGGTTGAAATAAACAGAGACTTTAGGATGATTTTTATTTTGCCTTAAAATAAAAACTTGGAAGTTTCTTTAATATAAACCAAAGAAAATATTGATGTGAAAGGTTAAATATGGAGATAATGAAATAGTGGTTGTTGCTATTTTGTACAGGAAGATAAATAGACATATTTGAAGTTTGAAGGAAAAGATTGATAAAAATGGAGGAAGTCAGTTAAATTTTAGATCAAATGTAATATATTCAGGGAAGGCTCTTATGAATACTTTTATTCCTTAAGAAAAGATTTATAAAGGGCTGGAAAGAGATGCAAGCAGATCCATCAATAGTACATTATCAGTAGAGGCTACTTTTCAACATGGCACAGAAGATTAGGAAAGGACACGGAAAGTTAAAGAAAATATTCACAAGAATATTGGAAGAGTAGATTTCTATGGTGACTTCCAGAGCAGTGATGACTTTGAAGTGCCTTTAAAAGAGAGATAGTGAATCAGCTAGTTTTCATATACACTTAAATGTGCAGACAAGCCAAAAGCCCCAGCATAGGAGACCGTGAAGGAGAGAGCAACCTTCTGCTCGACACAGGGGACAGAAATGCGAAGGGAGGTTATGCTCAGTCTCAGTGCCCATGCTGTACCACTGGGCGAAGCTAACTGGAGGTGGTGTTCTAGAGACCAAGGTAAATAAGGCATCTTGAATATCTCTCTGTTGGATCATAGCCTTGGCAAAATAGCTTTGGCAAAGAAGAACACTATGTTTCTTGGCACTCATCAAAGAAATTCGTGCACTACTGCTTCCAGTTGTGGTGGGCGCAAGGTTTTGCTTGGAAGGCAGCATCCGTTCCCATTTGCTGCTGAACTTTCAATCTGACCAGACAGCATGTTCTGTCTGGGAAGGGAACAGATTGTCTGCAGGGCTCATGCTGTCTGAGGGCCAATGGTTATGTCACAGTCTATGCTCATTTCTTAATGAAGATGTTTAATCAGAACAATTCATAAGTCTTTTTAATACTGATGTGTATCAGGTAAAAATTTAACTTTCCTCAAGAAATAGAAACTTCCTTTTTTTTTTTTTTTTTGAGAGAGGGTCTCGCTTTGTAGTTCAGGCTAGCCCTGAGCTTACTATATAGCCCAGGCAAGCCTTGAACTCAGCAATCCTCCTTTCTCTGTCTCCCGAGTGCTGGGATTACAGGCATGAGCCACCACACCCGGCACTGTGGTATGTGGTATTGATGGCTGGTGGGCATGAGTCTCCAGGCCCAGCATTGTATGTGGTTACCAGGATCGAACTCAGGGTCTTGCGCTTGCGAGGCAGGCGCTGGAACCACCGAGCTAAATCTCCCAGAAACTTCCATTTAAGAATATTATTTTACTGTGGTAAGAACACTGAACATAATAACATAATAAATTTTTATGTGTACAGTAGAGTATTCATGACTATAGGTAAAATATTGTGTAGTGATACATTGTGTGAGGCATTATGCCCATTGATCAATCGCTCTCATTTCCTCCCCTGTACTGATCTGGCACCAACTATTCCACTTCTTGACTCTATGAATGTGACTATTTCAGATACCCCCCATTTGTTTTTTTCTGATTATTTCACCTTACATAGTGATTTTGTCCATGTGTCACATACCACAGAATTTCCTTTTTAAGAAAGGTTATTACTAATGTCAGTTTCTATATCTATAACTGTGTATTACTTTTTTTTTTTGAGACAGGGCCTCGCTTTGTAGTTCAGGCTGGCCCTGAGCTCACTATGTAGCCCAGACAAGCCTCGAACTCAGCAATTCTCCTGCCTCTGCCTCCCGAGTGCTGGTATTACAGGCGTGAGCCACCACGCCCGGCAACTGTGTATTACTTCTAACTTGGTTAATAGTGCTGCAGTGAGTATGGGAGTGCTAATATCCCTTTGAGATCATGATTTTGCTTGGATAAGTACTCAGAAGTGAGATTCCTGGAAGAGTCTTTCTTGGAATTGCAATGACTCTATCTGAGCACTCCTTCCCCAAGCACTGCCTGATCTGGAGCCTTCAGCATTGACAGAGCTCCTGCCTTCCTGTTTGGATGGAAAGAAGCAAACACCTTTCAGTTTGCACTTCTAATCTGAGACTTCTTATCCTGAGGTTGCTTCTAAATGCTGGAGCAAGGTAGAGTTCACTCAGCTGATTTTTTTAAATGTCACTTGCCCCTGCTCATGCCTCTGAAGTACTGTCTGGCAGCCTTTGGTTAATGATGAGTACAAGTGAGAGGTTTGTGGGGAATTTTGTGAGGGAGCTTGTGCAAGGCGCTTTGCTAGAGGCAGAGGTAACAAGAGAGGCCACAATGGGTCAACGTGACATTTCTCGCAGAGTAGGACTTTCAAGGCTTTCTACGCAAAGTGTTTAACAATAAATGACTCTTCTCCATGCTTTGCACCTGGCAGTAGCATTTGGTAGCAACTACTGGTAGGATTAAGTGCAAGTTGATGATTCGATACACAAAGTACCAAATTAATCTGTTCTCCAGGTCTTCCTTTAGTAATGTTACAATTTCACCATAGTCTGGCAAACTCTGAGCTGGATCTTAACACACAAACAACTAATTTTGAGCTTGTGCATTATTTAAAGCTGAGCACAATTGTTAAATAGTATCTATATGCAACAAAAATTTCCACTTAACTGACTTATTTTTCTTTATTATAACCCAAGGAAAATACTTAAGAGCTGTTAAGTAATTTTCACCTTGGACAAATCAATGAACCTTTTTGGGTTTCAGTTTCCTTATCTGAAAAATGACTTTTGAGCAAGAAAGAAATGCTCAAAATATCTCTCGAATCTATAAATCTATCACCTTATGATTTCATGGCCCCAAATGGCATCGCACACTGCTGTGTAGACATTTGGGGGTGGACAGTTTCTAGTACACACGAGGATGCTTTTCTGCAGGCTGCACAGAGCCTGAATGTAGTAGGAAGCCATTCACCTGAGTCAAAGCCTCTCAATGCCAACAGTGCAGGGAGCCCTGTAACTGACTCTATCAATCCAGAGCAAAGTATTTTTTGCCTCATGGACCCTGAAAGTACTATTATAAATGATAACAAAATTTAAATTAAATTTTAATAAGTTGGAGGTGGAGTCTGACCTCATAGCAAAATAAACTATAACAGCTAAAGTAAAAGATGACTAAGTCACAAGGAGGTAAGTCAGGAATCTGAAGAAATGATTTTGTAGAATTAAAAGAGGCACTAAGTCCTCTTTGTGGAATTTGGAAGGTATTGAAATGTTCCAGGCAAGAAAATGATACATTCAGGCTTGAGTTTTAGCTGAATTGTTCTGATTTGGTGAGGATGGCATAGCCAATGGGATTGGAGAGGGGGAAACAGGCTTCCGTTGAGGCTGTGAATGGACAGAGGGGACCCTGAGAAGATCAAGCTGTGGGGAGAAAGGAACCCTTCTCCAATGTTGGTGGGACTGTGAAATGATACAAGCACTGTGGAGATCAATATGGGGATTCCTCAAAAAACCAAAAGCAAGTCCATTTGTCTCTGGTGTTTCCCTTCTAGGTATCTTAAGGATGTCATAGTAGATGACACATGCAAACCCATGTTTTTAGCAGCACAATTCATAATAGCTAAATCTTGGTAACACTTATACACCCATTGACAGATGAATGGATCAAGAAAATGTGATATTTACACAATGGAGTACTGTTTCACCATGAACATACATGAACTTGCCTCTTTTGTAGGAAAATGGATTTACCCTGAGACCATAATACTAAATGAAGTAACTCAGGCATACAAACTTGAACACTGCTGGATTTCTTTACACAAAACAGCTATGCATGGCATAAAAGTCACATAATAGAGAAAAAGAAAAAGGGAGAGGAAAAATAAGGTACTGTAACCCAGTGCAGATAATGTGGCTAAAAGTATACCTTGATTTAGTACAACTGTCTTCTACGTTTCATATGTTCTTGAAAAGAATTATAACATCGTCAAAGTCTTCATGGTTTTCTTTTTGTTTCCTTACCTCGGTGACCTTGAACTTGAAACTGAGACCATACCCTAAAGGTTCTGGTAGGGATGAAATTAGTGCCTACTAAACATTTTCCATTTTTTGGGATCCGTTATACTAAAAAAAATATTTCTTTGAGCCAGTATTTTGGCCACTAGTACTGGAGACTGTATAGTGCCAACATATTCCGAGTTCCCTGACGTGGCCCTGGGAGCTCTGTGAAATCCAGCCCTCTGAATTATAACATCAATAAAGCTCACCTGATAAAAGCTACTGATGTCAGTAAAGTTTAAATGTTTTAGCATAGTCATCACGTCATTGGGCTGCTCACTGACATTACTATTAAGCTCAATTTATTGCTAAGTTTTATTGCTATTTTATGAGCTCTGTATTCTTTATGAAGAAAAGGAGCCACTGCACCTAATTTCCTGTTTCCTCCCTCTCGCTATGAGTAGTAGAGCTGAGGCTCTTCAGATTCAAACAAGTGTGCCCCTGTAAATTTACTAAACTACTCCATAAGTGTGAGTGTGTGGTACATACATGTCTATGTATGAAACATCTTTTGAACCATTCTTATAAACTGGTGTGGGCCTCTGACTTACAAGGTCATTTAAGTAGAAAGTCTATGAAATATCCTCTTTATTTCGGGTCTGATAAATAGGAATGATATTTACTCTGGAAAATGACTATTGAATCACATTTCTTAGTTTGACCTAGAATTATATGTCATCTCCTCGTGGTGACAATCTTTATCTCAAGCTCACTTTTTTGACACATGCATGCTTAGACCCTTATCCATTTGAATAACTATCACTTTTTATGTGCAATCTGGTAGATAAGATCCTTTCCAATATGAAATATAAGGCAGATAAATAGTAAAAATAATCTTTTGAAGTAAACAAATAAGTGGATTTTAATATACCAAAAGAATAGTGTGGTTTCTACAAATATTTGTATAATTATGGAATGGAAGGATACAAAGATTCAACTACAACAAAAAAAACCAAATATTCAATTGCATTTGATGCCCTGGATACTCCACTGAGGATTTACATGCTAATAAGAATGAGATGTGGCCCAGAACAAGTGTGCAGGACTGTGCTGGATGGTAGAGGCGAGACATACAGATCATATGGAGAAGGGAAAGGGGCTTCTCAATAATAATCTTAACATGCGTACAGAGTTTGGAATACGATAGAGTAGATGTTTTGGGTCCTCTGCTTTTTCGGTATTTTCCTGCAACACTTGTCTCACTGTCTGTGTAATGATGTCTCTTTCTTGATGCCAAAAGCTTTGCGAGGAGGGACCTTTCTCACTCCTGAGAATTATATCACTCCTCTAGTGACTGAAGTCATTTTGTGGTGGCTTGCTTTATGTCTCTTATGTTCCACAAAGTGCAAATGTACCGTGTCCTCCGTGCAATTTATCGATTTGATGTACTGTCAAAGGGATAGAAATGTTACATATTGATGACCTGTGCAGCCGCTAATTCTTGCTAAGCTACCATATCTTGTTTCTGTTAGGACAAAGTGTCAAATAAAAGTTCTGTTGGAAGTTTTTCCTCTGAAATTTATTCCTTTCAGACAAAACAAAGCCATAATCTGCAGGCGATTTATTGCTCTTTCATGAAATCACTATTATATCTAAACTCCCAAATCTTTTGGTAGCTGGTTCTATTTTATTTTATTTGGATGAATAACAATATTGTAAAATAAAATGTCATATGCTTGACGTGCTTGTAGAGATGCTGGAGCACTTGTTATAGAATATCGTAAGGGTTATCGACTGAGACAAAGCGAGGGGAATGTTGTATTGACAAGTTACCTTGTTAATCTAGCTAAAAGAACATACATTTTCTAGAGAAATTCTACCAGCATTTTTCAGTTTATACATTCAAATGAAGTAAATGTATTGGGCTGTCATTGAGTTTTCCTCACTTTTTACCTCTATAACTTTTTTTTTTTTGCTTTTTGAGACAGGGTCTCACTTTTTAGTTCAGGCTGGCCCTGAGCTCACTATGGTGCCCAGGCAAGCCGCAGCGAACTCCGCAATCCTCTTGTCTCTGCCTCCCGAGTGCTGGGATTACAGGCGTGAGCCACCACGTCCGGCATTGTGGTATGCGGTGTTGATTGTTGGTGGGAGTGTTTCCACGCCCAGCATTATATGTGGTTACCGGGGATCGAACTCAGGACCTTGCGCTTGCGAGGCAGGTGCCGGAACCACTGAGCCAACCCTCTAGCCCTTACCTCTATAACTTTAAAGTAAGTGTGGCTGATTGGGTGTACATTCTTTAATTGCCTTGGTATTTCATTATCTATGGGAATGTATATGATTTTTAAATTTTAGAACTTTCCTCTGAAAATCACTAAAACAATAAAGAAAATATACTGCAGCATTTTTATATATTATTCATGTGTATTTTGAGTTTGGGTAGGGTCTTGAACGGGCTCTAACTATGTGGAAACCCTTTGATTTTCCACTGGGTATAAATGTATATGTAGTTTAATTTTAAGAAATTTTTTAGATGCACATATTTTACTCCTTTAATAGTTCCATTATTTATACAACTGATTGCAGATCCACAAATAAATTATAAACTTATTTAATTCAAAAACAGAAAGGGATGAAAGAAACAGGAATTGTCATGTTTAGCCTGTGTCCAAGTAGTTTAATGTAATAGGCGGGTGAGAATGTATTCTTGAGGTGCTCCAAAGGCTGGGAGTCAGGGCTCTGATTTTCCTGGATGTCTTCCAGCTAGCATTTGCAGGGACCAGGGTGTACTCTGGGGGTAGGAGGGCTGAGAACAGAGCCAGTGCAGAGCTGGGGGCCATGGATGCATGACTAGTATATCCCCTGTAGCATCCAAATTATTAATAAATGTCAGTCACAAGGTGCTTAGCTTCAAAGTATTTCAGACAACTAATATTTAAGCAAAATAGCAAGGATGAAGAAAAGGAAACAGGGAACAGGCAGTGGGAGAGTTATACTCCCCCAAGTTGTAACACTAGGCTGTGGATCCAGTTCAATAAGGGAGAAATTGGTTCTGTTTTACAGAACTTCAGTTACATTGGCCAACAGTTACCTTTATCCTTCTTATATGCCTACTTCTCACTTCTGTGACTTGAATTTTCTTTTATTACTAATGCCTCATCAGTGGCTTTGCACTCGTAAAGCTGAGAATTTCAACAGATGCATAGATAGCTGAACTTTCCTAGTGCTATTTTTATATTAATTCTACGGCGATTGTATTATGCATCTTTGCAAAGCTGGGCCTATGTCTTCTATCTTGGCATTTTGTAAAGCACCCATTAAATGGCATCTGTGATAGCAGATTATTATATTTCATTCTGATTCTCCCTTAGGAAGTGAAATATTCTACCTCACAGATGTGTGGACTAGTGTGGCTACATGAACAAGAGCCTCAGTGTGTGAGATCTCACTGAAATACACACCTTTCCTACATGAGTCATTATCTCTGAGAGTATTCCAGGGAACACTGGTAAAAAGTGGAGGAAAAGAAAAGCTGAGGGAAGTAATTAAATTCCAGTTTTCTGCCCTTTACCTACAATTCAACTGACTTTTAAATTTTTTTCATTAAGCTATGCAAAGTTAAGGGAATAGTTTTACTCCAATGAGGTGATGCCCAAGGGGGCTGTGTTCAGCAGATAGTTGCATAATCAGAAACTTCCAGGACAGGACTCCAGTTCACATTCAATGTGAGTCTATAAATATAGTCAGGTCAATTTAGTCAATTTTCCATACAGCTCTAGACAGGCACAGCATAGACATATGGGGGCAGGATTTACTCTGGATCTGCTGCTGTCTTTAGTCCCCCAAAGCCTTTGACCTTTCCGTATTTTGCTGAAGGGATAATTTCTGTCTTCTGTCTGACGCTGCATGTCTAGTATGTATTCCTGTTAGAAAGACTGTCTTTAACTGTGTGTGATGAGCTGTCTGCGAAGTAATCTTACTCATCAACAAAAAGAGTTAGTAAAAGCTTCTGTAACAAATTACCACAGGAGAGTGAATTAAGGAGCAATCACGTATTTCTCATAGCTCTAGAAGTGCAGAAGCCCAAGGTCAGAACACCAGCAGATTCTGACCTTCATCTTGGTTCACTGACAGCCACCTTTATGATGTAACTTCATGTGATGGAGAGAGAGTGCCACACTCTTCACTTCTTGTAAGGGCACTAATCCCCTCATAGGGGCCCCAACATTATGATTTCATTCATACGCTATAACCTTATAAGGACCCCATTTCTAAATATCACATTGATGAGTAGGATTCACTGTATGGATTTCATGGGGACACAAATATTTGGCCCATTGCACAAAGTCAAATGCAACAGTGGGACAAATTTAATCTTTGTAGGGTACTTTGGTACATTTAATATGCCGTTTTGTTCACTCTGGATGTTTAAATGAATGTGAAAAGATAGAGGCAGATCTCATTAAGGAGGTCTGTGTTGTCGGTTGTGCACTACTTGGCTCAAATGTAATTCTATTTTAATATTTTGTGTATCCTTCTAGGGCTTTACTGGGTTGTTGCGCTCTCACCACATGATATATTTTTGTGGTGGGACCACCTTGGAAGCACTCAGTCTTTAAAAAAGAGTCTTGGCAAATGGAGACACCTGGAGGATATACTAATAAGTGAAATAAATAGATCACAGATAGGCAAATACCAGATCTTTGATATGAACACCTGTAGATGCAAATGAGCTCTAAAAAGTATGGCAGTTTTTATAGAGTGGGAAATTTGATGTGGGAATGTAATGAGGGGAAGGAATAAATATGATTCAGAAAGAAAATAAAAGAGTATGTATAAAGGGGGTGGGGAGGTGTGGGTGGGGGGATATGGGTAAAAATGAGAATTAACTTGTGTCATATACCGGTACAATTTCCCCAAAGTTATATGTGATTGTGAGATGTATATAAACTGTACCAATAAAGAGTTCAATTAAAAAAAAGAACAGGAACAAGGCATACATTTAATCACCATGTTCAACATTTTTTGGTACATAGTTTACTTCATATAATATGGAGAGAATAAAATTAAACACATAGATGTTATAAAGATAGAAGTAAAACAATTTGTATTTGTAGAAGTAAAAAAAATAAAAATAAAAAAGAGGCTTGGCTTCTCTGTTTTGCTGGGAAATGATCAGGGAAGACCTGACAAGAGTGAAGCAGTCCCAGGCAGGTGCTGGATGGCGTGGGGACAGTTCAGGAAAAAGGGAGGACGCGGAGATGAGGGAGAGCAGGGGAGTGGGGAGGAAGCCGAGACCAGCCCCTTCCTCCGGAACCAGAAACCAGCACAACCCAAAGAAGCACGAAAGAATGGTAACAATTGTCTTTGTAATAAGGTGATGACTTCACAGGCCTTGAGCTTCCTCACATCTTTCTTCCCCTCCCTCTTCCTTTGTCTATTGATCTTTTTCTACCACCCTTCACAGACCTTCCTTCTGTTACTTTTGAGTCAGGCTTTGTCTCTGGACACTGGACTGAGGAAAGGTATGGTAGATGACGATGACCTGAGGTAACAACTAATATCTGTGATAAAAAAAATCAAAACAAAAAAAGTAGGAAAGAGTACAGAGTGTCTGGGGGAAGAAGAGGGCGTCCCTCTGGATTAGCAATCAGTAAACCTTTTGTGGGTAAAGCGGGAGGATGTGCTGGCTGGAGGGGTTTACAGGAGAGTCAGTGCAACAGAACTCACAGAACTTCTTTGTGAGTCTCAGGGTAGAAGGCTGTATGACAGAAGCATAGATTGCAGGGAGGGACTTAGAGACGTAAAGTTGGACATATAATCAGAGACGAGTCATATAGCTCTTCTAAAAATAAATATAATTTATCCATTATCTTGAGGGCCATGGGGATCTGTTGAAAGATTCTAATCAAAAAGTGACATGATGAGAGCTGGATTTTCAAAAGACCACTTTGGTTGCCATGCACAGAAAGGATCAGTAGGAAATGAAATTTCTCTATTATTCATTAAAGCCTAGAAATTGGTTGGGAAATGTTTTCACAGACAAAGCGTCTGTTCAGAAAGTTTAAAAGAGATATCAAAACTCTTGTCTTGTAATGTAAATAAGTCATATTTAAAACAAAAATGAAATAAGGGACAACCCACATTTGTGCACAGATAGTGTTAAACTATGAGTTTTGAATTGTTTGTCTAATAATTAATTTCCCCCACAATTTTCCAGACACACACAGGTTCTAACACTGAAACAACATTAGGATTCCATCTAGACTTTTTTAAAAATCCAACAGCAACCAATCATCAAGAGCAATCAATATTGCCCCTTAAAGCCCCAGTATTACTGAATTAGAAGTGCAGCTTGTAAAGGACTGCATAGTCATTTGACAAGACTTCACCAATACCTCTTCATTTAAAGGCATCCTCACTGAGGAATACTGAACACATTTCAGCCTGCCTAGAACTGAGCTCAGAGCCAAAGCTTAGAGGTCCCCAAGGGACAGTAGAGATCTTTCCCCACATGTATAAGATTATGAGATCTTTCCCCACATGTAGGTTATGAGATCTGTTTTTCATCAGGGCCATTATTTTCTGCTCAAGTTCTTTACGAATAGTAAAGGGATAAGGAATCAATAGTAAGTCTGCAGGTTGGACCTTTTTCTTTCAAAGACCAGACTCAGAGTCAGCATTTGGCAAGAGAATTGTTCATAACATAGAATTATCATGCAGTTTAACACAGCTGGTACTCTGGCCTCAAGAGAAACCAGAAGATTGGGGAGAATAAGTGCCAGGTAGGCTGGATATAGGCTAAGGAAGGAGCCTGGAAAATAGAGAATCTCATTAGAACTTAAGGGATATTTTAAATCGCTGAAGGTTTCTTTTCACTTTCAGCCAAGTTTCGTTAAAATTGAAGAATGGTATTTGATTATTAACCTTCCTATGATCTTGTTTAACAGGAGTATCTAAAAGCTTTTCTGATTTACTATCACTCTTGACCTTTATATTTTACATGATATTTATAGTAGAACATATGATCAGTATTTGGCCACTGAGGAAAGTGAGGAGTAAAAATACTATGTAGATTATCTAGGGCCATTTAATCCATAATAATGGAGCAAGGCTAAGACTTCTGTTTAACTTCTTAATCCTAACCCCTTTCCACTAGGTGGTGATCAAAATAGATTTGGGTATTTCAATTAAATTCTGCACAAAATTTAAAACAGGCATCTTGTTCATAATATCTCCGGTTTGGTTACTTGAATGCCTGGGTGTTGTTGTCCACCACTGACCTTCTGAAGACTGAGCAAATACTAGCAAAGATAAAGAAGTTTCTAGAATATACCATAGCTGATTTTAAAAAGACATTTCTATTAGCACTCTACCTTGAAAGTTTTGATTTTTCCTTTTTCTCTGCCTAAACAAAAGTCCCTTGCAGTTTACTTAAGTGAAAAAAGTATATTGAAAGGAATGGACATAAGAATCTCATAAACAAGGGGAAGGAATAAATATGATACAGAAAGAAAATAAAAGAGCATGTATAAAGGGGGTGAGGAGGTGTGGGTGGGTAGGGATATGGGTAAAAATGAGAATTAACTTGTGTGATATACTGGTACAAATTCCCCAATGCTATACGTGATTTTGAGATGTATATAAATTGTACCAATAAAGAATTCAATTTAAATTTTAAAAAATCTCATAAACATATATATTTAACTGAAATATGAGAGTACTCAATGTGTTCAACACATCATAACAGAGTAGTTGAAACAGACAGTTAATAGACAAGTTGAATGGAGTGAGTGGCTCAACTGATTTCATTAAGTTTTCACAGTAATGGAAAGGGCACCTTCAGATATGTAAACACCATATCTTTTCTTTGGTATGAGAACCTGTAGTTGCAAATGAGTTCTCGAATGTATGTTAGATTTTGTGAAATAGGAAATACTCAAAGGGAATGTGGTAGAGGAAAGTAATGAGGGGACAGAATAAATATGATTTGAAAAGAAAAAGAAAGCACAGGTATATAGGGGATGGGGGGG
>PVIC010042752.1:0-15686 GCA_004025085.1 Thryonomys swinderianus
AAAAAAATAAGTCCAGACATATCATGTAGAGGTAGAAATTCCCTATGATGAATAGGATCATTATGAATACCTAAAATGTACCAGTAAACTCAATAAAGACTAAAAGTAAAGACAGTCAATCATGACACCACCCAATAGCAGAAAAATACTTATTTTTCCAGTTCATGAAATCATTCACCAAGATAGACCATATCCTAGGCTGTCAAACAGCATCAACAGCTTCAACAAATGAAAAATGGTTGAAATCACATACACAGTATGTATTCTGCCAGTAGTAGATTCAAACTAGAAGTCCCTAATGGAAAGACAGAGTAGAAGGATCTCTATACAAAAACCTAACAGCACAATTCTAAACACTGCATGGACCAAAGAGGAAATATCAAAGGAAATTTAAAAACAGAACTGAGTGAAAATGAAAATAAAGCATACCAATATATGTTTGTTGGAACTAAAGCGTTGTTGAAAGTGAAACTTGTACACTAAAGGCTTATATTAGAGGTGAGAAAAAGACTCAAGTTGAATGAACCTAAGGGTGTTCCAGAGAACACAGGAAAAATAAGTAAAAAGAAGGAAACAATAAAGGGGTCACCATAGTAATTAATAAAGTTAGAACTAAAAAAATCAAGATTAAGGGGTGCTTCTTGCTTGCTGCTAGCCTGGTTTGAGTTTCCCCCTCCACTCATTTTCCCAGGCTGAGTGGGCTGCCATACAGTGGCATCAGGCCTGGGTCATCTCAAAAATGACTACCAAAGATTTTGCTGGCCTTCAGGGCACCTGACACTAATATTAATCAAAACCAGAACATGCTGGAAATCTTACAGAATTGTTTTGAAGAAAAAAATGCCAGAAGCCACATCCAAAATCATTTCCCGTTTCCTCAAGAAAGAAAGAAGCACCTATGCAGGGCATTGAGGAGCCCAGTGAAGCTGCCAGCAGGTCAGTTCAGGCCCATGGGATTTATCAGAAAGTTCTGGCAACTGATGTTTGTTCTAAAGGTACACCTGACTTGAAGATAACTCCAGTAGAAAATGAAATGATTTTTTTTTTTTTTTTTTTGCTTTTTGAGACAGGGTCTCACTTTGTAGTTCAGGCTGGCCCTGAGCTCACTATGGTGCCCAGGCAAGCTGCCACGAACTCAGCAATCCTCCTGTCTCTGCCTCCTGAGTGCTGGGATTACAGGTGTGAGCCACCACATCCGGCATTGTGGTATGCGGTGTTGATTGCTGGTGGGCGTGTCTCCACGCCCAGCATTATATGTGATTACTGGGGATCGAACTCAGGACCTTGCGCTTGCAAGGCAGGCACCGGAACCACTGAGCCAACCCTCTGGCCCATGAAATGATTTGTGCCTGAAGCTGCTAAAGAATTTTACACATTAGTTGCCCACTATTGTTTTCTATGAAAAGCCATCTGAATTGCAAAATGCTATTTCATTTCCCTAAAAGAGAGAAATTTACACTTTTTGAAATTCAGAAAATATGCTGTTTGGGCTGGGGATTTAGCTCAGTGGTTCTGGAGCCTGCCTCACAAGTGCAAGGTCCAGAGTTCGATCTCCAGCACACACACACACACAAAAAAGTGCAGGCTGCAAGTCATGGTGGCTCATGTCTGTAATCTCAGCACTAGCAAGGCAGAGGCAGGAATGGATCACCATGAGTTCAAGGCCAGCCTGGACTACATAGTGAGTTCAGGGCCAGCCTGAACTACAAAGCAAGATCCTGTTTCAAAATAAGAAATACTGGACAGGAGGATTAGCTCAGTGGTTCCGGCACCTGCCTCGCAAGGGCAAGATCCTGAGTTCGATCCCCGGTAACCACATACATTGCTGGGCGTGGAGACTCACGCCCACCAGCAATCAATACCACATACCACATACCACAGTGCTGGGTGTGGTGGCTCACGCCTGTAATCCCAGCACCCAGGAGGCAGAGACAGGAGGATTGCTGAGTTCCAGGTTTGCCTGGACTACATAGTGAGCTCAGAGCCAGCCTGAACTACAAAGCAAGACCCTGTCTTTAAAAAAAAAAAAATACTGGCCTGGAGTTTAGCTCAGTGGTTCCAGCACCTGCTTCACAAACACAAGGTCCTGAGTTCAATCCCTGGTATGACACACCACAATGCTGGGTGTGGTAGCTCACACCTATAATCCCAGCACCCCGGGAGGCAGAGGATTGGTGTGAGTTTGAGATTAGCCTGGACTATGTAGTGAGCTCAGGGCCAGCCTGAATCATAAAGTGAGACTCTGTCTGAAAAAGAGAAAGAGAGAGAGAGAGAGAGAGAGAAATGCTATGTTCAAATACAATTTTTCTTAAAACCAAGAAAAGGTTAAACTTTGACAAAATATCAGGACAAAAAGATAGGAGATTATCAGACACATCTCCAAAAGGAGTACATGATACAAAATATGAAATTTAATCAAAGTAAGATCAGCTTTTCAACACTGTTTTTAGAAACTGTAAAGAGAAAATGTGAGTCCAGAACCATTGTTAGGCATATAGCAACAGCTTCATTTCCTCCAAATGATACAAAGTTGTTGGAAGATGAATTTATAATTGATGAGGTAGGAGTTTTGTCCCTCATCTTGGATTACGATACCAAAAAATAGTAGAACTTTGAAACAACATACATTATGCTCCGCTGAGAGCACAGCAGTCCTTCAACATAAGAAGACAACATCAGAGTGCATCATGTCACTCTGACAAGAGACAAACATTCACATAAAGCTCACTCAGAAGAGAAATCTAAACCCTCTAGTTAAAAAAGAAAAAGAAAAAAACAAGTACAAGTTGTACTTCAATAGATGAACTGGAAAATAATAATAGATCTATAAAAATGTATCATGACAAAGTTGAAAAACTGAGAACAAAAGGAGTGCAAAGCAAACGGAAAAGAAAATTGAAGAGCAGTGTAGTCAAACAGCCTGACACAAGACAGTCTAAAGATGAAAATATGTTACATATTACCCAAGATAAGTTATGAAGATATTTAGGCAGAACTATTGAAGACTGCGAAGAGATAAGAAATTTTCACAGTGCCAAAAGAGATGTCTCCTTTGGAAATACAAAAACAACATGCAGCATGAAAAATAAAATGGAATCCAGAAAGAAGCAATTTTCTAGTAAATCTAAGAAGAAAAAACTTGTGCCTGAAAAATGACTTGGACTGTCATGAGAAGTCGCAGTATTTCTAGGCATCCCTCTGATTGGTGGGTGGTAAATACAGAGGAAAATCCTGTACATAGCAATTCATTAAGAAATGATACATCATTGTATCACAATAGTAGACAAAACCTGCTAAGAAAACAAATCAGTCATCTAAGAAAATTGTGGCAATTAAATTATTACATCAGTGGGGCCAGAGATTTAGCTCAGTGGTTCCAGCGCCTGCCTTGCAAGCACAAGGTCCCTGGTTCATTCTTGGTAACCCCATACAACAATACTGGGCATGGTGGCTCATGCTCACCAGCAATCAGTACCACATACCACAGTGCCGGGCGTGGTGGCTCACACCTGTAATCCCAGCACTCGGGAGGCAGAGACAGGAGGATTGCTGAGTTCGAGGCTTGCCTGGGCTACATACTGAGCTCAGGGCCAGCCTGAACTACAAAGCGAGACCCTGTCTCAAAAAAAAAAAAAAATCATTATGGATATTCTTCAGAAAACTAAAACTAAAAATTCTACTCTACCCAGCTATTTCCCTTCTCAGTATCTTTCTGAAAGAGTTAACATCACTTTACCATGATACATGTATACTATGTTCATAGTAACATAATTTATAATGGCTAGATCTTTGTCTTCTACTATTTCCATGACATCATTCTTTTTTTTTTTTTTTTGAGACAGGGTCTCACTTTGTAGTTCAGGTTGGCCCTGAGCTCACTATGTAGCCCAGGCAAGCCTCGAACTCAGCAATCCTCCTGTCTCTGCCTCCTGAGTGCTGGGATTACAGGCGTGAGCCACCACACCCAGCATTATGGTATGTGGTATTGATTGCTGGTGGGCGTGAGTCTCCACGCCCAGCATTGTATGTGGTTACCGGATCAAACTCAGGACCTTGCGCTTGCGAGGCAGGTACCAGAACCATTGAGCTAACCCTCTGGCCCCTTATTTGATTTTTCATTTTTGTTAATATTTGTTTCATATAGGTGGGTGCACTATAATTTGGTGCATATATATTTATGATTTTTATGTCTTTTTTGGGTTCATGTCATATGGAGTATTATTTTCCATCCTTTGACTTTCAGGCTATGAAGTTTAAAAAAATTAAATGTGTTTCTTATATCCAGTTTATTATTAGACTGTGCTTCTAGATCCATTGCTAATCAGTTACTTTTAATTGGTGGACTGAGACCCTTAACATTGATGGTTATAACTCACATGTATTTACCTATCTGTACTATATTATTTTCCTGTTGTTGGCTCCCTTGTTTCCTCCTCTGTTTATTTTCTTGACTTGCATAGTGGATCCATTCTGTTGGAGCTCATGCAGTTGTAATCCGTGTTATCTCTTTCTAGAATACACTTCAGAACTCTTTGGAGGACTAGTTTTGTGTCTATAAATTTATTTAGGTGTTCTTTGTCATGGAAGTATCTTATTTATCCATTAATTTTAAAAGACTTTTTTAAGTTAATCAATCCAGGTGGGAAGTTATTTTCCTTTAGGGCATGAAGTACTTCCCTGCAAGGCTGGAGGATAAAGGAAGATCATACAAACTTTGGGAAAATGAAATGAAGATAGGAGAGAAAGAGAAGGAAGAAATAAAAACAAGATCAGAATAACTACAAAAAACCCAGAAACTATGTTTACACTCATGTAAAAACAAGAACAATCAATAAAAAATAGAAGAACAAAACAACATGAAAAGAGGAGAAAAAAGCCAAAAAGGAGAAAAAAGAAAGAAAAGAAAAGAACAAGTCCAATGCAATGTGTAGGCTTCTGGAGTCACCAGTAATCACTGTGCATCTGCAGGTTTGAACTTCACTTCCCACACTGAGTCTGGACTCTGGAATAATGCACTACCTCCTTCCTCCTTATTTTTCATTAAAGTCTGTCTCTTGGCTCTCCCTGTGCACTTAAGTCTCACTACAGCTTCCTGGGTACGAGGGACTCACTTCCCTCTTTCTTCTCCTCCTCAAGATGCTATATTACAATTTCAAGACATCAAATCCTGGAGTTTCTTTCTCTGCTGCTCATCACTCTACCATCTTCCTCTTCTCCAATTATGAATAATATGAATCAATCAATAACAATAAGCACCAGGCAGGGTGGCACACACCTGTAATCCTAGCACCCAGGAGATTTAGGCAGGCAGATCACCATAAATTTGAGGCCACCCTAGATAACATAGTGAATCTGAGGTCAGCCTGAACTGCATAGTGAAACCTTGCCTTAAAAGAAAGGAAAAGAACAGAACTGCATAAACTGTAAATCAATATTTAAAATATTTTCTCAACTCTATTTCCCTGCTTGGCTTCCCTTCCTGTTTTTTCTTTAATTTAAAAAAAAACTTTTGCTTAACCAAATGAGCATCAACAAATGATCTGAGTGCACCATCCAGACTTTGTCTAAATGACAGTAATGCTTAAAACCTTAGTCCTTATTTAAGGCAAAGGGCTCCAGGGGGGATCAGTATAATAATACTGCATTATACATTTAGTAATTGTTTGAGGAAGGTTTTTAGTGGGGTGTTTTTGTTTGTTTGTTGTTGTTGTTTTGGGTTTTTTGTTTGTATGCGGGTTTTTTTTTTTCACTTACAAGCATGTAAGACTGAGCTAAATCCCTGGACTGAGTAAAGTTCTTGAGTGAGAAAGACAAAGGTAAAAGACTCGGCATTCCTGAGAGAGAAAATGTATACCAATGAAGATCAGCTAAGTCATTTTAAGTGAAATTATTTGAATAAGATATGTTTCCTCTCCAATAAAATTTTGTAAAATTTCAAGAGTATAGAAACACTAAAAGAATTTGTTGGCTCACACCTGTAATCCTAGCACTCTAGGAGGCTGTGGAAGAACTGAAAATTCAAACCTAGACTGGGAAACAGTGACTTAGTGAAACTCTGTCTCAAAGTAAAAAACAGTTCCACCCAAATCTAATGATTATAAATATTTTTCCACATTTACATTCTTGTCTTTCTCTTTTTAAATATATGTATATGTTTGTTTTGTAAAATACAGGATCTGATTAGAATTCACAAATTACATTTGGTTTTGTCCCTTTAGTTTCTAGGATAATTTCTTTACTTTTCTTATCACATAACATTGACTTCTTGCAATTCAGTAAATTTGTTTCGTGGAATGATTCATGTTCAGAATTTGTCTGGCTTTTTCTTCAGGTTAGTATATTTCATCTACACCTTTGATGTTTTATAAAGTAAAATTAAACCTAAAGAGTAAATTCAGGTTTGAACTACAAAGTGAGACCCTATTTCCAAAGAAAGAAAAAGAAAAAAGAAACGAACACATTCACACAACTTCTGGAAATCCTGTTTATTGTCTTCTATGCACAAAATCTTTAGGCTAACACTGAAAACTTTCATTTCTAAATAGAGATGGGACAACTTCCCCTCACTGGGACCACACACCTGACATCAACATTTTATTTTTTATTCATTCATTCGATTGTTTATATTGAGGTAGGGTCTTGCTTTGTAGTTCAGGCTGGCCCTGAGCTCACTATGTAGCCCAGGCAAGCCTTGAACTCTGCAATCCTCCTGCCTCTGCCTCCCAAGTGCTGGAATTACAGCACTCGTGGTGACTCATGCCCAATATCATATCATTGTATGTGGTTACCGGGATTGAGCCTGGAACCTTGCACTTGCTAGGCAGGCGGCAGAACCACTGAGCTAAATCTCCGGCCCAGATATCAACATTTTAAAGGAGGAAATGGTTATTGACTCACAGTTTCGAGGATTTTATTGACATTCAGCTGACTCCACAGCAGAAACATGATAAAAGGGTAGTGGAATGAAGTGCTCATTTTATGGCCACCAGTAGGAGAAGCCAAGCAAGAGAGCAGCACCAGAGAGGAAAGGGCCTGGGAACAGATATAGTAACTCAGATGGTCCCTTCACAGTTCACACAGACAGATGTATAGGATGGGTAGTGTGGGAACCAGGGGAAGGGAATGTAACTAGAACCTTTCATTAGGTTCTAGTCTTCTGTGAGTCGGCGGCACACGGTGAAATAATAATTAATAAGTAGGCAGAAAGGAGGTTCACAGAGGCTAAATTTGGGCCTCATCCATGCTACTCTGGGTAGCAAAAGACCCCAGGCCCCAGCTCACCACACCTTTTATTCAGCACCTCTTGAATAACAGAACGTAACAGCCCTGTGGGCAGGGCAAACACCTTCAATAGTCCTAGAGACATTATGCAGATGAAGAATCTGCTGGGCAGGGCAGACACTGGCAATGGAGTAGCTCAGCCTTGAAGCATCACAGCATGTGCGACGACCAGAGTCTTTGTTGTTAGCAAAGGTGAAGGCAAATTGAGTCCAGAATCTGTCTATACCAGAAAGGCCTGATCAATTTTGACCTTCCGATTATTTCTCCCAAAACATGTTCCCAACAGGGTGGGGTTTAAGGTACAGGAATTACTAACAATGGTTGAGCCTCACAATGAGGGTAAAGTCAGGAGGATAGACTGTATAGAACTTAAGAAAGTCAGTAAGGCTGGGTAGAAGGTGATAAAGGAAAAATATGTTGGTTCTTATAGAAAAGTTGGTTCAAGAACATTTCTCTTCCTGCACTTGATCTTAAGGGAATGGAGTCATGCAACTTGGAGATATCAAGAAATGCATTAAGTACATTGAAAACATAGTACATGCTAAGAAATTGGTGTTGGTAATGTGGAAATAGTTTCCAAGAACCACTGAAGGAAATTCTCCTTTGAACATATTTAGGGGAATGGCAATTTGATGTTAGTGCTGGGGCTTGAATAGAAGATGACATACCCAACAAGCCATGAGGGTGAGAGCAGTGGCAGGAGTCCAAGAAGACTCAATGAAGGAGGATTGATCTTTGTTTGAAGGTGGAGCAAAGGAGGCAAAGACAGGGAATAATAATAAGGGACAACATCTTAGAATGTATTTTGAACGGAAGAAATATAATCAAGGTTCAACAAAGAAGAAACATAATAAACATTACGTAGAGAAATCCTCGAAGATCTTGTTTTGGTGCCTTGAGTGGAAGCTGATTGATACTTAAGTGGGTCTTGAAAAGGCAGTCCACTGTGTGTTGCCAACTTCTCCCGTGTTCTCCTGAAAGATCTTCAACTTTAGATTTTCAGTTAGGATAGATTTCCATACAAAGTACATCTTGTATTTTTCAAATTGTGAAACACTAATTACATGTCATATACCATGTAATTTTGCAGCAGTATAAGACGTCCTCTACTTGGACTCAAAATTGTTCTGCTTTTGGTATCTTTTCTAGATGAAGTCTCTAATTTGAAGAACATATACGGGCTTTGGTTTAAAAGGTAGACCTGACCTACTGACGCAGGAGAGTTAAGGCCTAACTCCCCACCTGAAACGCGAGTTCGTGTTCTCTAAAAATCGAAGAATGAATTTTAGGAATGACGGAGGTTTGAGTAGGAAAATTTTATTGAGAGAGAAAGCTTTTGCCTTAAGAGAGACAGAAGGGGGACCCGGAAAGTGGGTAACCCCCTACCTCACTTTTTAGAGGGCTTTTATGGAGCAAAGCCAGGAGGAGAGGGGGGCCTGAAATAGGGGGTTACCAATAAGATTCAAAAATGGTAGATGGGTTACAATTGACCAATGAGTATAGTGGGGGCTTCCAATAAGATTTGAAAGAAATGGGCAAACTGTGACTAACCAATGGGTAAATGACAAGCATAGCTACTTCAGCAACTTTTTGATTGAATAGGGTCCAATGAGAAATCAAGTCCTAGAGGGTCTTGCTTATCAGGAGACTCCTCCAGGTGGGTCAAAGTCCTGCCCATTATCTGAGGATTTTGCAATTATTGCATCCCAGGGAGGGGCTGGATCTGGATTTTGACATTCCATCCTGGGAGGATGAGGTCTTCTGGTGACTGCTATCTGGAAGTGTAGTTCCTCATTTATGGTGTTGACCTTTGAGGATGTCCTCTTTTTTGCAAGCCTTTCAAGAGCCGGCCCTATCTATCTGCCTACACATGTCTAGCTGGGTTTTCTACCTATAATACTACTATTGATAAGTATGAATGTACTTAGTAAAATTTGGCATAATGTATTTATTTTTGAGGTACAAGAAATTGAACCCATGGCCTTTACACTGAGATACATTCCCAACATTTTTTAATGTATTTTTAGTTGGAGGTAGGTTCTCCCTAAATTGCTAAATTGCTCAGGCCAGCTTCAAACTCACAGTGCCCCTGCTTTAGCCTCCCAAGTCCTTGGATTACAGGCAGATACTACGAGATCACTTTTTAGGATGGTATTTAAAGCAGACATTGTATTGGATCAAATTACGATAAGCGATGGTGCAGAAGAGGTAAAGAATCTACATTAGCCCTCCAATAATTATGTAAAAAGGGGATAATCAACTTTATTTTGGGAGAGATTCAAGAATCATCAGCACTAAATACAAGGCTTTGAGCCTAATTTGTACACTTAGAATACAGAAGTACCTCTGGCCTGATTCATTTTTCTAGAGGTCTGAGCATGACAAGGACACAGCAATTTTTGCAACAGTGGAAGTACTTGTGGATGATCCTGAATAATCTTTTTTTTTTTTTTGCTTTTTGAGACGGGGTCTCCCTTTGTAGTTCAGGCTGGCCCTGAGCTCACTATGGTGCCCAGGCAAGCCGCCACAAACTCAGCAATCCTCCTGTCTCTGCCTCCGGAGTGCTGGGATAACAGGCGTGAGCCACCACATCCGGCATTGTGGTATGCGGCATTGATTGTTGGTGGGCGTGTCTCCATGCCTAGCATTATATGTGGTTACCAGGGATCGAATCAGGACCTTGCGCTTGTGAGGCAGGCGCCGGAACCACTGAGCTAACCCTCCGGCCCCTGAATAATCTTAACATGCGTGTGAGAGAACAACTTTTTCCCAAAAGGGGAAAATTCTCTCTGGTACCATCTCAGCTATAAAAACATGTCAACTACAGCCAGAGAATATTCATACCTACACTGGGAGTTGAATAAAATTTACATTCTAGTGAAGACAGAGACCAGACATAGCTGGATTTCATACTTGCCTTATCTTGACATGTTGACCAGAATTGTGTCTCTAGTAAAGGGGGCAAAATTCAGTTGCCTGCTCAGTATTCAGGCATTCCCACCAGTATTTGTCACAGAGAACTCTAAATTTTTTAAATTGATTTTATTGGTACATTTTATACATACATTATGATCACATTCAACACTGAGAACTTATAACTGCACACAACACATCTTGATTCTTATTTTTTAACTATAAAATATTTTGTGCCAGCAGGGTGGCACCTATAATCCCAGCACTTGGAAAGCTGAACCAGAACCAAAAATTAAAATAAAACATAAATAAAAATAAGTGTTTTTTCCCTGGTACAGCAAATATAAAAAATAAAAATAAAACAGTGATGTTAGGGCCAGAGGATTAGCTCAGTGGTTCTGGCGCCTGCCTCGCAAGTGCAAGGTCCTGAGTTCGATCCCCGGTAACCACATACAATGCTGGGCGTGGAGACTCATGCCCACCAGCAATCAATAGCACATACCACAGTGCTGGGCATGGTGGCTCATGCCTGTAATCCCAGCACTCGGGAGGCAGAGACAGGAGGATTGCTGAGTTCGAAGCTTGCCTGGGTTACATAGTGAGCTCAGAGCCAGCTCAAACTACAAAGAGAGACCCTGTCTCAAAAAAAAAAAAAAAGTGATGTTAGAGGTTTAAAAAAAAATAAGTGTTTTTCTTTGCTGTAATATGCAAACTGGGACCAAAGAAAGATAAAGCAGTGGGCTCATTGTCATCAAAGCCTACTGAGTAGGTAAAATCTCTGGCTTGCTCTCATTTAGCTTTCTCACTCTTAGATGCTAGCAGTTGTTATAGCTTAAATTTTGTAAGTGGAATTTCCATCTTTAGAGTATATAACAAAAGGAAGCATGATTGAGAAAGTGTTTTCTTTCTTCATTTCTTTTTCCTTAAGGCAAGGTCTAGCCTTGAAATTCAGGCAGGGCTTAAATTCATTATGTATCCCAGGCTGTTCTTGAATTTGAAATAATCCTTCTGCCTCAGTTTCCCAAATGCTGGGATTATAGGGATGTGACACCATACTTGGAGAGAAAGTGTTTTATTGAGAAAATATTTTATTCTGAAGGGTTTTTTTTAAATGTTTATGAATCACAGTTTCCTTTAGCTTTGGGAGTCTGACCACCAATATCAGCTCTTTTTTTTTTTTTTTTTTTTTTTTGAGACAGGGTCTCGCTTTGTAGTTCAGGCTGGCCCTGAGCTCACTATGGTGCCCAGGCAAGCCGCCTCGAACTCAGCAATCCTCCTGTCTCTGCCTCCCGAGTGCTGGGATTACAGGCGTGAGCCACCAGGCCCGGCATTGTGGTATGCGGTGTTGATTGCTGGTGGGCGTGTCTCCACACCCAGCATTGTATGTGGTTACCAGGGATCGAACTCAGGACCTTGCGCTTGTGAGGCAGGCGCTGGAACCACTGAGCTAACCCTCTGGCCCCAACAATATGTGCTTTGATTTAAAAAATTTTTTTATTTGTACATTTTATTTGTACATGATATATACACATAACAATTATGCTCCACAATGAGAATTTGTACCAGTATATGACACTACTTAATTCTCATTTTCCCCCTCCCCTAGCTACCCTACCTCTCCCCATCCCTATATACACAAGCATTGTTTCCTTTTTTTATGTCAATTTTTTTCTTTCTTCATTATTTACCCCTAAGCCCCATTACCCTTTGAATATTTACTATTTCACAATAGCAATCATGCATTCTAGAACACATTTATAACTTGTTTCTCATATCAGAGAAAATATACAATATTTGCACATCTGTGACCTATTTATTTCACTTATGAATATGTCCTGAAGGGATGTCCATTTGAGTATAAATGATTCAATCTCATCATTCTTTATGGCAAAGTAATACTCCATTTTATTTTTAAAAAACCACATCTTTCTCCAGTCTAGAGTTGATGGGCATTTGGGCTGTTTCCAAGATTTACCTAACACAAACTGAGCTGCTATAAACATGGGTGCACATATGTCACTGTTTTAGGAATCTTGTAATTTTTCTGTGTATATCTCCAGGGGAATAGCAGGATCAAATGGAAGCTCTAATCCTAGTTTTTTGAGGAAGCTCCACGCTGATCTCCATAAGGGTCTTACTAGTCTACATTCCCACCATCAGTGGAGAAGGGTTCCTTTTTCTCCACAACCTCGCCAGCATTTGTTGCTGGTTGATTTCAACATAGCAGCCATTCTTTGTGAAGTAAGATGAAATCTCAGAGTTGTTTTCATCTGCATCTCTCAAATGGCCAGTGACATTGAGTATTTCTTCATATACTCCTTAGCTGCTTTTACTTGTTCCTCCAGAAAGTGTCTGTTCATTTCAGATGCTCATTTTTGAACTGGGTCTTTAAATTTGGGGGGACTGATTTTTTTTAAAGCTCTATATATTCTAGATAGTAGTTCTTTGTCTGAGGAATTACTGGTAGAGATTTTTTCCCATATTGTTTGTTGCCTTTTTGCTCTGCTGGTGGTTTCTTTTGCTGTGCAGAAGCTTTTTAATAGAAAAAGATCCCATTTGTTTTCTCCTGATAGTTCTCATGTTATAGAGGTTTTGTTCATAAAGTCTTTCCCTAAGCCAATGTCTCCAAGAGTTTTACCTAAACTGTTTTGCAGCAGATTTAGTGTCTCTGTTTTAATATTTGGGTCTCTCATCCACTTTGATTTTAGTTTAGCACACAGTGAAAGAGATAGATCTAGCTTCAGTCTTTGGCAGGTTGAAACCCAGTTTTTCCAGCACCATTTGTTAAAGAGGGTATCTTTCCTCCATTGAGGATGTTAGGCTCCTTTGTCAAAGATGAGGTGGCTTAGTGTATCTGGCATTGTTTCTGGATCTTCTATTCTACTGTATGTGCTTTGATTTTGAGATTACTAACTCCTCAAGTACAGCCTTAAGTAGGTGAGTGCCTTGGGTTCTATTTTTGTGGGTATCTGTGGTTATCAAGAACCCATTTGCTTCCATAGCATACCAAAGTCATACATAATATCAAAAGTAAATTGGTATTTGTGTAAAATATTAGATCTCTTACTTTTTACTAGCACAAAATCATAGGGAAGACATGGGCAGGACATGATTTAAGCTAAACTAGGGAGGCAAACCACAATTTACCAAAAATTGAGCATAGTACCCAATTTAAAATTTTCCAGTTATACTTCTGAAGTAACAGCTGCCTACAAAAAAGATGATATCAAGGTCTTCTAGAGGTATTTTGGTGATGTTTCAATGAAAAATGTGAGAGACTGTGTGAGAATTATAGAGTCATAAAGTCTTCCTTAGACTACAAAGCTTCACTGAGTTTTAACTTCTAGAATTTATAAATATTGAAGCACCACTAATTTGAAATAATGAAACTGTAGGCGGGAAAAAAGACCCTATATGTGTCTGCAAAGGCAATTCAAGTTTATTTTTTAATAGAGGAAAACTGAAGTGCTTTTTTTTTTTTTCAAAAGAAAGGAAGCAAAGTGTTTTTTAATAGAGGAAAGGGGAAGAAGAGTAGCCAGATTTGGCAGTGGATAATATGAGAAGGGAATTGATTATTGCACTTAGGGAATAAAGTCTGCCCTTTAAGAGAGTCATCATATTCAAGATAATTCACAAAACCATATAAGCAATAGAAAGCCCAGTGGTTACTGGCAATTTAAGAGACAGACACAAGAATAAAATGGTGAGGTATGGGGCTATTTCAGACAGTGAAACAGCTCCATATGATATATAATAGCAAATACATAACATTAAACATTTGTCAAAACTCACTCAGATATCTATGTAGAGGGATGTAGTTCAATGGTAGAGTACCTGGCCCAAACCCTAGGACTGCAAACAACACAACCTATTAGTCTGTAAAGCACAGAATAAACTCTTCTGTAAACTACAGACTTTAATTAATATTAGTGTATCAGTAGGCATTCGTCAGTTTTTTAAATTGAATTCTTTATTGGTACAATTTATATACATCTCAAAATCACATATAACATTGGGAAATTTGTACCAGTATATGCCACAAGTTAATTCTCATTTTTGCCCATATCCCTACCCACTCCCCCTCCCCCCTTTATACATGCTCTTTTATTTTCTTTCTGTATCATATTTATTCCTGGCATTCGTCAGTTTTAACAAATCATTCTCTAATTCAAAAATGTGAATAACAGGGCCGGAGGGTTAGCTCAGTGGTTCCGGCACCTGCCTCGCAAGCGCAAGGTCCTGAGTTCGCCCCAGTAACCACATACAATGCTGGGCGTGGACACTCACGCCCACCAGCAATCAGTACCGCATACCACAGTGCCGGGCGTGGTGGCTCACGCCTGTAATCCCAGCACTCAGGAGGCAGAGGTAGGAGGATTGCTGAGTTCGAGGCTTGCCTGGGCTACATAGTGAGCTCAGAGCTAGCCTGAACTACAAAGCGAGACCCTGTCTCAAAAAAAAAAAAAAAATGAATAACACAAGAAAGTGAGGGAGAGTGTCACATATAGGAATTTCCTGAACTGTTTGTTCAGTTTCCCTATAAATTTAAAACTGTTCTAAAAAGACAAAATATATTATCAAACAGACAAAACCTGAAAGGGTTCTCTGTAAAAACTGCCAGGAAGCAGAGGCAGGAGGATTGCTGTGAGTTCGAGGCTAACTTGGACTACATAGTGAGTTCAGAGCCAGACTGAACTACAAAGTGAGACCCTGTCTCAAAAAACTTAAAAAAAAAAAGAAAGAAAACCGCATATGCAATTATTCTGCAAGTCAACAAGCATTTATTTAGAGCGTCCAATTAATAGCACATGCAATTTAACACTTTTAATCCTGACAAATACTGTTATTAAAAAAATAAACAGTTAAATCTTTTAAAATAAATATATTATTGCTATTTTACAAAACAGTAAAGAACTCAAGAAAGAAATGAAAACTATACTAGCACAAGTTGACTAACAGAGACTTCAAGCTCAAGCCGTAAAATCAGTTCCAAGAGAATTGACGCTTTCTAATACCATCAGCTAAAACAATGAACAACCCGAAGGGCTAATGACCCCTCACAAACCAAAAACTACTACTCCCAATGTGCAAAGCGCCTACTATAGTGCGTCTCCACCCAACAGTCCCAACAGTCCCCGCATGCCCTGAGGCGCGAAAGGCAACATGGGAATAATAGTTCTCTTCTGGGTTTGCGGTGCTCTTAGGTGGGTGGTCCCGTGAGGACTGAGATTGAGAAAAGGCACGAAAAGAAAAATGAATGTGGCACTGTTGCTTATAAAGCGAGGCGGCACCGCGGCGTAAGTGCGAGTTGAGGGACCGCAGCCCGTACCGCAGTCCGTTCTGGTCACCGCCTTGACCGCGTCTGCGGAGGAAGGGTGAAGACGAGCGGGCGGGCGCCCGCAACCGCTCAGCCTCGGCGTCCCGCCGCCATCTCCACCATGCAGTCCCGGGAAGACGCCCCGCGCCCTCGCCGCCTGTCCAGTCCCCGCGGT
>PVIC010042753.1:0-15676 GCA_004025085.1 Thryonomys swinderianus
CCTGCCTCGCAAGCGTAAGGACCTGAGTTCGATCCCCGGTTACCACATATAATGCTGGGCATGGTGGCTCACGCCTGTAATCCCAGCACTCGGGAGGCAGAGACGGGAGGATTGCTGAGTTCGCGGTGGCTTGCCTGGGCACCATAGTGAGCTCAGGGCCAGCCTGAACTACAAAGCAAGACCCTGTCTCCAAAAAAAAGCAAAAAAAAAAAAACCTTAGGCTGCACCAAAGGTTTAAGATTTATGAGGACCACACAGAATGCAAAAATGCCTACATTTTGTTCTCTCCCAATTAAATGAGTTTTATCTCTATGTATCTTTGGGCTCTTCTAAGTTTATTATCGAAAGAAAATAATGTTTACTGAACCCAACAAAACTTTTAAGGTAGGGAAGTTGGAAGGAACTATATTTCTTAATTCTTTACAATAGTAGTTTGTAGTAAATAAAATCACTGTTTGTAAGACTCTGTCTTTTTAAATATCTTCTCTGTGCAGATATTTGTGTTTCCATGGAATTTCTAGAAAAATCTTACACCCTATCCTAGGGAGACTTACTAAATCATTACCATTATTTTTAAAAAGATAGTCCTTCTTTATAGAAATAATCTTTGTTTCTATTAGTAGTACAAATAAAACCCTCTTTCTCTAGATTATAAGATATCTAAGTGATATAAAAATTCATTATGAAATGCTCTGTTTGATAAAGTTTGTTCACTTCCATGGTATCTTTTTTTAAAATTGAATTCTTTATTGGTACATTTTATATATAGCTCACAATCACACACAATGTTGGGGAATTTGTAGCAGTATATGACACAAGTTAATTCTCATTTTTAACCACCCAAACTCCCCACCCCTTATATACATGTTCTTTCATTTTCTTTCTGAATCATATTTATTCTTACCCCTCATTATGTTCCCACACCAAATTCCCTTTGGGTATTTCCTATTTTACAAAAATTATCATACATTCTAGAACTCATTTATATCTACAGGTTCTCATACCAAGGAAAAGATACGGTATGTGAAATAAATAGATCACAGATACCCAGTGAGCACCTTAAGGAAAAATCATATCTTCTATATCAGTACAAGTAAATTTTAAATTGAACAATGAAACTATACTGAGAAATGTGTCTTGAAAGATAGACAATTTTACTTGTCCACCTTGCAAAGTGCAAATAGCTTGACACTTCTAGGAAAGTAAAACACGCGTGGGTTCTTAAGCTCCTTCTCCGTGCTCAGAATTTCAATGCTCTCGGACCCTCTGCCTTCGAGCTGACAAGCTGGCTTACGTGGGACGCGTGAGGGCCTGTCTGAGTGGGCAGATTCCTAAGGCAAACGCCAGAGGGCCACAGATGCCAAGGCCCAGGGGGCAGAGGGACAGGCTCCCTCAGTTGGCATATAGGGTATTTCTTGCTCTTTATTATTAAAAGCCTGTTCTGCTCTTAAGAGTTCACTTCTTAACCATTTTATTCAGTGTTCACTGTGCCTGGGTTTTATAATACATACATAAGAAACACAGAATCATGTTGTCAAAGTGCAGCAAAGGTAACTTCTGTTGTCCTTAGTAAGCAGGACCAGGGCAGCAAAGATCATGTAGCATGAGACAGAGACTTGGGGCCCCAGAGATGGTGAGCGCTTACTCCCTGGACCATAAAATGAACTCATGTAAGAGACACATTGACTCCCCCCGCCCCCAAAAAAACCTGTTCATCCATTGAAGTTTGAACCCCCAGTGTATTGGTTGATTTTCTGTCATTGCTGAAACAAAATATCCAATGCCCAAAGTTAAAGGGGAAAGGTTTCGTTCACAGGCGTTTCCATCCACAGTCAGCCAGTTCCATGGCAGAGCAGCGTCCAGGAGAGAAGTGCAGTCCAGGCAGCTCGGGTAGCAAAGGCAACAAGGGACCTTAACAGCGTCTTTCTGCCAGGACTAGGGAGGTGCCAAACCAAACACTCCCGTGTAGTGGTTTAGTAACCACACGTCCTTAATCCAAGTGTCACCCTCTAGATTCAGCCATCTATGGCTGCAGGAGGCTTCGGGGGAACATCTAGACCCAAACCATAGCACCTAGAATCTCAGGAAATAACTTTAGCTGGAAACGGGTTTATTATAGGCGTACTTAGCTAAGGTGAGACGCGGGAAGACAGCAGGCTGCGATCCCATGTGAGACAAACACCTTTACTTAGGGAACTTCGGGGCTTCCTCCGGAGAGGGGCGACATGAGACGGCTGAAGTGCTGTTGCCACAAGCCACCGGCCTCCCAGAAGTGAGCGAACCCTGAAGTAGCTCTTCTCTTTGATTCCCCCAGATGGTGCTGGCCCGGTCGACACCTTGATCGAGGAGTTCTTAGTTTCCAGAACCGTGTGATAGGGAGTGCCTGATGAAACCACTTAGTCTGTTCGCAACCCTAGCAAACCATTCCATCACCTTCGGGCCACACTGTGGCTGCCCATTTCCCAGCCTGGTGCTTGGCCTGTAGTGTGCATAGAGCTAATTCATTGATTAGCTTAGGTTGCAGTAGCATAAAGCTAATTTACTGATCAATCCATTTCCTAGTGATATAGGAATAAAAGGTAAGTTCCTCCTCTCCCCAGCCATGCGGCCTTGCGCGCCTGCTCCCTGTCTGAGGTCCCAGCTGTCATTTCGGGCGGCAGGTGCCCTGGCTCCCCGCAGCCAGGTGGCGCTGTAGCTTGAGCCTAGGCTCCCAGAGCTTCGGCTCGCTCTAACTCCATCTTCAGACTTACCGTTGTGAGCAAGGTGGGGGGGACATTAGGGTTCTCCGTACAACCCACTCGTGCCTTTTCGCTTTCTGGAGGGGACAGGTCCACCTGTTGCCTCCTTCTCAACCCTGCTGCTCACAGCCTGATCAAGAAGATTTTCCTCTCCCTTTTCAATACCTCATCAAGTACCTCCACATTATGGGCATTTAACTCATGCTTGCTAATATAGAGTAGCTTATGTAAGAAAAAAGAAATGAATGATGAAGAGGTGAACCAGGAGAACATTGCTCGGTGATCGGTGGTACAATAACTAGCATCGCACAGTCCTTCAAAGGCTAGACATTTCCCCAAGAAATATTTAACTTTCTCTTAACAGTGTCAAATGGAGGTAGGACAACATTTATTTGTGCATAGCTAACCTTTTTGAGCAAATTTTCCACCCGCGTATGTAATTTATTGTCTTCACTTCCGCCCACTCTGATCTGCCTTCGTGGCCATCACCCCGCCGTAAACGCCAACAGTGACCCGCAGGCTGTGGCCCTTGGTTGTTCTGCCCTTGTTCTCTGTGGCTTCGCTCCTCTGACACAGAGGTCAGCCGCCTTTCCCAGGACTTCCTCGTCTGCCTTTGCTGGGTCCTTTGCTTCAGTGGCTGTTCCACGCTGGAATTTCTCGTACAGCTGAGAAACCTGTGGGTCCTTAGCTCCTCCGCCACGTGGTCTGTCTTGGCAGGTTTCATGGCTTCAACTATCCTGCAGTCCCAGCAGCTGCCGTTGTCCGCCGAGCGGACCCTCCCCAGCAAGCATCCCTCCCTCGGCGACTCCACACTGCCCAGAATCTGCCCGCAGTGTGCCCCACCACGGAGGCCTGCCCTCCTCCTGTGCCCTGTCTCAGTGAATTGCCCATCACCGCCAGGGTCACCACAGCTATTGCTTTTTCCTTCTTTTTCCAGTCTTTGAAAACAGACACTGATACACAAGGTATTTACCACTGTTATTCTCTATGAAAAATAATTTTTCATGGAAGGGCTTTTATCTTTTCTTTATTGTTACCTACTTGTAGTAAAATTTCAAAAGCAAACGGACAAAATTCTGTCCTCTAAATATTTTGCATGTCCATTTTCCCATCTCCATGCAACAGTATCTCTTGCCTGCAGCACAGAAATGGCTGAAGCGATCTAGAGATGTCTACTCTTCACGTCCTCAGAACAGTTCAGGTTCTTGGTGGAAAATGAAAATGCAATGTTGTCTTGACCTCGCCTGAGACTCATGAACACTGCCTGCTGTTCCGAAGGTGCCGTCCTGCCCGTGAGGCGGCAGTGAGGCCATGCCCAGTCCGGCCTTGGCTTATCCATCACCCTCTAACTTCATGTAAAGAAGTCTCAGACTTGGGAGTAGTATTGGACAGGAAATTTCTCTTGATTTGGTAGGATTTGGCATTAGGTGACCACCCATGAGTTAGACCCATTTCCCTCCTTGATAGCTCTCATCACACTGAAAGGTGTAGGAAGGCCACGTACGACATGTTTTCAGCCCCACGATAGTGAAAATCACTCCTCTCTTGTCTACTCTTCTGTCTTTGGTGTCTGGTAGGGAGGGAGCACTCAGTAAACGTTGACGAAGCAAATACTGAACAATGGACATGTTCAGAGTGTGACTCGCAGCCCACCTTCCCGGTGCAGCAAGCTGCATGCTGTGTTCCGGGCGGCGGTTCTTCAATATGGATGTGGCTCAGCGAAGAGGAACCGAGCTCTGGCCCACACACTTGTCAAGTTCGAAACTTCTACAAGGAATTAGCTGGGGGAATGCACTCCAAGGGCCATGTTATTATCCTAATGCCTGCTTTTTAAGGGCAAAGTAATGAAAGTTTATAGGGCTTTCTTGTATTTCCTCGTTCCCAACACATCATTTATTATCACTCCCTAATGTGATACAAGTGGGGGAGTCAGCCCTGAGACAAAGGTGACTTTCTCCTTTTATTTATTTATTTTTTTGGAGACAGGGTCTCACTTTGTAGTTCAGGTTGAACCTCAGCTCACTATGTAGCACATAACTCAGCAATCCTCCTGCCTCTGCCTCCTGAGTGCTGGGATTACAGGTGTGAGCCACCACACTCAGCATTGTATGTGGGGGGGGGTTACTGGGGATCGAACTCAAGACCTTGCGCTTGCGAGGCGGGTGCTGGAACCATGAGCTAAATCTCCAGCCTGTGACTTTCTCCATTTGATTACTCATTTGAGTTGTCTTTACTAATTCTTGAAGTTAGAAAAATGTTAACTAGCCAGCAGGTGCAAGACTTGTAAAGAAAACTCCCATTGTAGTCTTAACGTCCTGCCCATGGTAATCAGCTGTCAATCTGTTGTATTAGATTATTTCAAATACTAAAAATATGCATCATTTCCCCACCATACAGCCAGACTGAGCTCATTGGTCTTAAACTACATAGTTTTCTATGGTAATGATAAACACAACTTTCTTAATCATATTCTTCTTAAGAGGTCTCCAGGCTTTGCCACCACAAACAATATGGCCGTGGGTACTAAGGTACAGGTACCTTTACAAAGTAATGCATTTATTTCTAGAGAAAATAGTCTCAAATCAGGGTAACGGAGTTGCAGTATATGTGCTTCCAAATATGTATTTTCATTTTAATAAGTTGATTGTTCTCAGAGAGTTGCAGAATTTCCTATTTCTGAGGGGGTGTCCTCTCCTCACCTCAGCCGCCCAGCCTCCCAGCCCCTCCGTGCTCCGCAGGGTCAGGCGGCCCCTGGGAGGACCTCACAGTGGGTGGCTTTCCTCGTTTACCCTCGGGACGTTCCGTTTTCTACAGAGTGCCTGTTATACTCTTCCCTGATAAGTGAGACTCGTGGTCTGTTCTTAGTGCCAGAAAAGCTAAATGGAAAAACAAAACCATAAATAGCTCAGAGAAACCACACATTCAAGAATACTTCAAAAATGTCTATTATATAATTAAGCCTACACCTCATCCAACATGTTTGGCCAACAAGCCCGTCCTGGGAAAAAGCGCCCTCGAAATAGCTTGACTCACTCACTCTCTCTCACTCTGACATAGCGCCGGCTGCCTTCAGAGTATCTTTATTTCCCTGCCTTTTCCCTGACCTTCAGAACCTGAGCTCTCCTAAAATAAAGGCGTAGAGCTCTTGCTGTGACCAGGTTTGCCGTAGGTTTTTCTTCTCTTTCAGAAACCTAACTCTACTGCTACCATACATTTCAGGAAGTGTAGTCATCCTGCATTTCCGTTCTTCTGTGTTATACAGGACGCATCTCTTCTTACTTTTTATTTTGTCCTCTTCTCCCCTGTTTTGAGTTCTGCCTCTGCCAAGTGGTGATGACAAGGCTAGATTAATATTTCAATGTTCTTGATGGCTTATTTCTTCCCTATGTTTCTTTTCATTTTCTCTGAGACGCTGTTCAACGTGCTTGGGTTTGTGGGTCTGTCTCGCACACTTGTTAAGGTATATACCTGTTTTGCTTTCTGCTGCATTTTGTTCGTTTTCTTCTCCTTCTGTGGTCCCATTTTTCTGTCTTCAGAGCCAGCTATGCTGCTGTTGCTTGGCTCCTCTTCACAGCCCCATCTCTTGCTCTGCCTGCCTCTGCTACCTGCGGGTATTACCTGTGTGCTTCCGGGGGATCTAAGCACTTCCCAGGAGCCCACTTGGCCTGTCAGAACTAGTCCTCACTCTCCGAGGTACTGGTACATTCTGCAGATCCTCTTCTGCCTCACAAGGTCACGTTCGCACAGTCGAGGCACTGGGACGTGACCCTCTGCTGGGGGCGCTATTGGGACGCCAGAGACTGACCCCGGCTCTTGTCCCTGCAGAATCCAGCGAGCATGAGGACAAGAGCACAGCCGCCTCAGGAGAGTCGCCCTCCCAGCCGTACCCTGCGCCAGTCTACAGCCAGCCCGAGGAGCTGAAGGAGCCCATGGACGAGGCCAAGCCGAGCAGGCCAGAGGAGAGCGAGGACTTGGACCCTTTGCCTGACAACTGGGAAATGGCCTACACGGAGAAGGGAGAAGTCTACTTCATTGAGTGAGTCTCAGACATTTCTTCGAACATTGCCAAGATCGTAGCAGATGCAAATGGTGCGGCCGGTGGGGGCTGTCAAAAGAAAAGAGATTTCACTGCTCTGCTAACAGCTTCCTTCCTGTAAGAGAGTGTGGGTTAGAGCTGTAACACAGTCGGGCTTTCCACAGTACAGTCGTGTAGCTCAGAGTGATTAAACAGTTCCACTGTAAAGTCTGTGGCAATTATGGCTCACAAAGCAAATCTCCTTCTGATGATATTGTTCAAGTGATTAGAGTCTAGATTTCGTTGGAAAATTCACATTTTGCCCCCATCCAGGACCCCATGTAGCCAGCAATGATCTTCCTGCCAGCCGACCCTCATGTTCGGGGCCATACCGGGATGCAGCTATTTAAAGCTGGTCACAAGATAAAAAGTTTTATACATTCACAGCAAGGTCAGGTGTTAATCAAATATTTGTGTAGTTCATCCTATTTCCTTCTGCTAAACGCCACTTGATTCGTTGTTTACCGTGTCTGTGACTTGCCAACAATGCTAAAACAGGAGTTCTAAACAACTTGGTAATGCTCAACCTAATCTCTTTTCTCCTTTGGAAATTTCTTCGAAAATATTGTTCTTCATATGTGCTCTTAACACTGCTCTTCAGCCTTTCTTTCACTTTGAACAACAGAACAGTTTGAAAAAAATTTTAATTGATAACAAACATTTTGTGGGGCACGGCACTATAATTGGATCTATGTAAACAAGTGTACGATAATCAAATCAGCATCCTATCGCATATTATCTTTTGTATATGTTGGGAGCCCCCAAACTCTTCTCTAGGCATTTTGGGATGTGTAAATAAGTTCTGTGGACACCATGGCTTTTTAAAAGGGACAACGTTGAAGATCTTGGCCCAGAATCAAACTGTGGACGTGACCAAGACGAGGAACATATTCATTAGAAGCCATGAAATCTGGAAACATTATAAGCACACTCACTATTCTTATCCTCTTGCTTCTGTGGGCCTCATGAGGGAAAAATAACAATAGAAACTAAAATTCTTTGTGTTGGTGGCAGATAAAAATATGCAAATCCTGATTATATTAAAACTGGGTTCCTTTCCACAACCCAGAGGGCCTCACGACCGAGATCTCCACAGGCACAGTTCAGTTGTGAAATTGGAATGTTACCACATGCCAATATTTAATTCTCACGTGAAGCAGGACTCTGAGGCGTGTGATCACGGGGGCTCGTCATCAGGTAATTACTCCGCAGCTGGTGGTGCCAGCGTGACAGAAGCACCAGGCCCCGAGGAGGACGGACCTGTGGCACCGCCCACAGATGTTCTTGGTTTGCAAAAGGCATAGAATCTTTGTGTTGTTCTGTATCCCATAGACAGCAGAGCTGCTTTTACAGATTAACTGGAAAAGAGGAAGTTATATAGGGTTTTTGTTTTTCTTAAGTGGCCAATTAAAATGTTACCAATACATTTGTATCTAAAAACCTGATTTTGATATTGGTACATGCAGAAGAAGAGAAGTATAAATACAAACTCTAGCTGTGAGTTCAGACATGACATTCAGAACAGATAATGTTGAGAACAAAGAAACTGATGATATATGCATTTTAATGTATCATGAAATAATTAAGCACACAGCATTGAGTAAGATTATGTGGAAATAATAAACAGGAACCAGGAATAAATTGATTAGATAACAGTTTGAGGCCAGACTGGGATACATGGTAAGTTTAAGGCCAGTTTAGACTACACAGTGAGACTCTGTCTCAAGAATATAGATACAGAGCTGGAGATTTAGCTCAGTGGTTCCAGTGCCTGCCTAGCAAGCACAAAATCCTGAGTTCAATCCTGGTAACCATGTATAATACTGGGTGTGGTGACTCATGCCCACCTGAAATCAGTACTGCATACCACAATACTGGGTGTGGTGGCTCATGCCTGTAATCCCAGCACTCGGGAGGCAGAGTCAGGAGGATTGCTGAGTTCAAGGCTTGCTTGGGCTACATAGTGAACTCAGGGCCAGCCTGAACTACAAAGTGAGATCCCGTCTCAAAAAAAAAAAAAGAATATACATACATACATATATATATATACATACATACATATGTACATACATAATAGATTCATAGACTCAGTAATTTTTAAGAATATATGACAAATTTTTGTCAATGAAAAAGGAATTATTTGATAAATTAAAAATATCTAAACATTTGTTTAAATGTTTGTATGTTTATATGGTACTAGAATTAAACCCAAGCTCTTTGCATTGAGGTACATCTCAACCACTTTTTTTTTTTAATTTTGAGACAGGGTCTTGTTAAAACTGTCCAGGCCAAACCTAAACTCTGGCCCTCTCCTGCCTCAGCCTCCCAGAGTGCTGAGATCACAGGTGTGGGCCACCACACTAGGCTTATTTAAATCTTTTGGGGAAAAAAAATGCAGAGGAAGAGGAAAATTAAACAGATAAAAGAGAAAGCAAGAGAGCCTCACCCCACCCCCGCCACACCTCCTGGGGAAACATGGCAGAACTGTGGAATCAAGATAATCATAAAACAGCCTAAAGGAGACAGAGAAGAAAGAGGCTTCTATGTAAAAACTGTATGTAAGTAAATATATATCCTAATCGAAAAGAGGAGTGTTATGGAGCACTGAATCATTTAAATACATAGTTTCAAAAGATACACGTAAATGTGGGTTTTGAACTGAGGAAACAAGAAAGAATCTCTTTATTTCTTTTCTCACACTAATGTTTTGCACAGTGTATTAATTTATTCGGGAGGACAAGACAATTTGTGTGGCCCGGCCCTTCAAAGGCTTTCTATTTAAAGGACAAGGCCTGGCTTCACCTGTGTGGTCAGCAGAGGTGAGTTAGGGCTGGCTCTGTTTCCCGTGTATGAGCGGTTTCTTCTGACAAATAAAAGCAGACCCCTTTGGTCACCTGTGATGACATTTGATGGAAAGGTGATTACGTGATCAAGTTCTTCTAAAGAACGTAACTTAAGTTGTGAGTGAATGCCCTTTTCCAAATATGCTTTAAAATACTAACAGCAGGGCCTTCTATTTAGGCATTTTAAGAAGACTTGTAGGTGCCTAATATTACGGGAAACCAGTCATGCCTTTGACTGGTACCATTGCCTTCACTGATAATAGCTTTTAAAATAGGCAGAATATTAATTAAACATGGAAATGAGGGATGTGAATCTAAGTTAAGTGACACATCACGGACTGTCTGCTCTAGTCAGCATGTTCTGGTTGCTTTACCGGAAATAGCTAATATGCCAGCAACTAACACCCTGCCCATTGAATCCTTATTTTATGAAACTCAGACCCAGAGAAATAAATTTCTATGTACTAAGAAGTCATGTAGCCGAACCAAGGTTCTTTGATCCTGTTGATTTAATGAATGTCTGCTGGATGCACACTGTATGCTGGGAACCATTTTAAACTCTGAGAATACCACAGTGGACAAACTGACAGTCTGTCTTTTCGTGGAATCAGTTCCAGGGCCTTTGTTTATTTTATTTTATTTTATTTTTTGGAGACAGGGTCTCGATTTGTAGTTCAGGCTGGCTCTGAGCTCACTATGTAGCCCAGGCAAGCTTCGAACTCAGCAATCCTCCTGTCTCTGCCTCTCGAGTGCTGGGATTGTAGGCATGAGCCACCACGCCCGGCACTGTGGTATGTGGTATTGATGGCTGGTGGGCGTGAGTGACCACACCCAGCATTGTATGTGGTTACCGGGGATTGAACTCAGGACTTTGTGCTTGCGAGGCCGGCGCTGGAACCACTGAGCTAACCCTCCGGTCCAGGGCCTTTGTTCTTGAACACTTTACTGTGATATCTACTCTGGTCACAATATAAAATAACCATCCTATGAAGTGCTTGAGTTAGCTCCATTTCACGGATGAAGTTCTGAAGCACCCTTCAACAAATTACCATCCCCAAGGTCACAGGACAAAGCCACCCCTATTACCCTGAACTCCTCCGGTTTATAAACAAATATCAGCCAAAGTAAACATCTATATTACAAATGGTATTTGTTTAATAAGTTTCTTGGCCAAAAATTCACTCTTCCAGAGGCTAAATGTCCCATAGAGAAAGGTTGCCACGGGGTTAATCTGGATTGACATGCTTTGGGAATCCCATTAAATTACTTCTTTGTTTGCGAATCAGTTTAGTTAGTGATACACAAGAGACAGCTATTGCTCTGACAAAAAACAAAATGACAACAAGAACCTATTTGTTTACTACCATCTTCCTGAAGGGCAGTGAAGACTATGTCTTCTGAAATAATCGATTTTTAAAGGCAGGCTTTGAAGACAGTGGATCACATCTGTGAAAAAGGTCATGTCTGTGTGCAGCCTCTAAATCTTTCTCAGGGATGAATTTGCTTTTGGGTTCCAAACAAGTGCAAAGTCTAGCTTCTTCTTATGCTGCTGTTTCTATATTCCCTTAAGTTTTATATAAGTCCATAATTACCATTTCCAACAAATATAAAATTTCCCACTTGTTAGAGAAAAGACAAAGTACATTAGAAATTTATTGTAGAAAAATAAAATATCAGTTTGTAGTGGTGGGGGGGGTGCTATGTAAGAACACCAAAATGCTTTCTCATTTAAGGCTTGGTATTTCCTAGTAGTCACATAATTTGATCTAGACTTATTTTCTGTAATGTATAGCACAACAGTAGGTATACTCTATGTTTTTATATATATTTTTTTGTGTCTGCACAAGTTTCTGGGGTAATGTCCCCAACAGAACACAAGCATTTTAGAGAAATGGTATGTAACATATACCCACAATAACCAAAGAAACACTTAAATTAAAACCAAAATTTAAAAAAGCTAAATTTAAATTAAATTAAAAATGTTTCTAGAGCCAGAGATTTAGCTCAGTGGTTCTGGCATCTACCTGGCAAGTGCAAAGTCCTGAGTTCATCCGATCCCTGGTGCCATTTGATCCCCAGGGCTGGTTGTGGTCACTCACATCTGTAAACCCAGCACCACTCAGGAGGCAGAAGCAGGAAGATTTCTGAACCACAGTGAGACCCTATCTCCAAAAAACAAAAAACAAAAGTTTCCAAAGCACAGGAAAGGAAATATGAAGCAAACTCTCATATTCTGTGTTCAGAAAATTTGTAGAAATAGTACTTAAGAAGCAATATTACCTAAGAGATTATTGGCAATAACTTTATTTGTGGGTTAGCTATATGACAAAAGGAATAAGAATAAGACATTTAATAAACACAGATAAAATTCCCACTGCTAAGCAATACTTACATATACCCACTCATTGCTTTTAATAGTCTTTTTGGAATAATAATATAGAAAGAAGATATAACCTTTGGAAATGACAAAATCATTCTGAAGATTGATCTGTACATTATAAAACGTAATTCATTTAGATACTTTTGAACTAATGTTTGCTTCAAATTCAAAGGACACAGTCAACAATCTCCATTTTTATCTCTCAACCTATATAGCTACTACTATTGAAAATTCAGTAATCATGCACAGTTTGAATAACTGTTTACTCCAAAATCTGTTACTATTTTTAAAGAAAATGGGAAAAGGAAAAAGCAGTGTTTAATAAGAAAAATGTCTTCTGTTACTAATAAAATTTTAGCTGTTAAATGATAGCATTTTGCTATTAATTCAGTGGTGGAAACATTCAGCTCGAAAGACAACATGAAGGAAGAACAGAAAGAGGAAGAGAAGTACAAAGAGAAGAAAAGGGGGAAGATGCCTTCACATTGGGTTTGAAGTGAGCCATTCCTGAGGATCTCGTTACTGTCCCTGAGAAACAGAAAAGGGGTTTGTAGCCTGACTTGAAGATCTGAATGAGTGGGAGAGTGGAATGTGGGGTGAGCTGCGGAAGGGACTCCGAGAAAAATGTTGTCTTGGTTCCAGCATTCTATTCACTGAGAAAATGTTTATTGACTTAATTCTTTAGTGTAGTTTTAAGACAACATTCGTAAGTAGATGATATGCATCCATGTTTAATAAGGGCTTTATTCTAAAAAGATGCACAGCTCCGAACGAATAACATTTGGCTTGGAAATGACTTGAGTAGAGAATTTAAGTTCGAAAAATGTTACGCTATGTTCCTTAGCATCCTCTTTCATTGCTGTGAACCTGCAATTTAATTTAACACCTACTAATCGCAAGACACTCTGCCCCTCTAAAGGAATTAAAGTAGGGGCTCTGGCCTCAAAGCGTAGGTAGAATTTCGTTTCCAGATGAGTAGCTGGTGCTCGGATTGGGTCTTAGTCACCGCAGGGGGAAGGAATGAGGCGCCTGTGCGTGGAGAAGGCAGTGTCAGGTTAGCTTGGCCTCTGGTTCCAGACGGTCGCCCCCGCTCTGGGGCGCAGCTCGAGGCAGGTTCACACTAGGACTCTGCGGCCTCAGACGAGCCGCCCAGCTCCTCCCAGACACTTCTCAGAACTCAGCCACGGGCCCCTGGGCACGAAAGGAGGAGGCGCAGACGCTTCCTGAGCCTGAACACGGGGCCTGTGGGCCACGCAGACTGGGCAGCACTGCGCCCTGGGCGCTCACTCTAGCAGCTCTTCCAGTGGAATGAAATGTGCCCCACGGGAGAAGGCTTGGTAATAGGTGACCCGCTGCTCCTGTCAGGTGGATGCAGGTTAAGCTCACAAGATTCACAGCAATATCTGATTCATGGGGGTCAGTTGAGGGTGTCTTTTCACACCCACTCTGCTAGAAATTTAAATAGAATTGCACAGTTGAATGATATTTCAGGCCTGGCTCGTTCTAGATAGACTCAATACGTAGGAATAGTTTTGGATACACTCATGGATAAAACCTTTTTTTGTTTTTAGATTTTTCATCCAGATTTTCACCACGATGTTGAACTATTGACAGTAGCCATGATATTGGCTACTGACTGTACTTGCTCTTTCACTTTGCATGATCATCACATTAGCTTCATTCATAGAAACGTGAAAAGCGATGTCTGTTATCACGATTCCAAGGTCCTAGAAAAGATAGACCCCATACCCCAGGCAGAATAGGGAAGGTTTTGGGGCCAACATAGCCCTTGTATGTCAATGTATCTCAGATGAAGAAACTAATATTGCAGTTTAAGATTATAGTGTAGACACATTTTCTTTTCTTGCCTTTGCGTGTGACACCCAGCGTGCCCAATCGCGTGGCCTGCCTAGCTGGGAGAGTGAGAGAAGATCGGCTCCTCACACCTGAGGAAGAGCGGCGTGCAAAGGGTGAAAACACTCGCCGTGGTTCCATTTTGTGCAGTTTCCTGCTCAGTGTTTAATCCTGTTGTCAAATGGAATTATTCAGAGTCGCAAAGATATAATTGAAAGCAACTACAGAAGCTCTTTGGTCTCTTGCCTCCCTAATGCATTAAAATATTCCCTCTGTGGGGCGTCTTGGAGGAGCATTGAAATTACAAGGCTGACGAGAGCCACTGCCGAGAGATACTGGGCTGTATCTTCCTGCGATGTTGAGGACAATGACTGGGGCAAACTACAGCCCACATTTCTTTCAGAATCGTTTCTGAAGAACAGCTGAAAATGCTGCTAACTCTGAGAGACTCGATCTGTCAAAATGTATCAACGTGACGCGCTGTTAGTGCTAGTTCAACCCCCTCCCAAAAAGTCCTCCTATAATAAAATGCTTTATATAAACTCAGAAAAGCTAGGAAGCTCAGAGTTCTTTCTCCTAAATTAGCCAGTATTTGAGACCTGCAGGGAGGGGATAGAAATGGTAATTTGACTCCCTGTAGTGGCTTATTAAAGCCTGCTTAATACTTATCCATAGGTGTGTTTACTTTTCTGAATATGTCTAAAAGGCCCAGAAATGACTTTTCTCTAAAATGGGAAAGGGTTTGGAGGAACCGGATGTGAGTACAAAGCAAGGAAATTTATTTCCCTTGCCTGGCTTCCAACTTCCTCCCGTAGCTCGTAAAAACATGAGCATTGAAACATACACACAGACTGTACATAGGAGCGTCTATCAGGAATATTTAAGGGATTGTTTAAAAAGATGAGAGCAGCCAGCCCTGGAGCCGGGGCCCTTCTCGCGTGTACGAAGGCCCAATCAAGCCTTCGGAGAAAAGACTGGGTCGTATTGGCAGCGTGGGAAGGAGGCGCCACGCGGATGAAGCGGCCCTTCACACGGGTCGGGCGGGGTGGAAGCCGGCGCGGCCCGGCGACTCGCTGTGTGGCCGGATTCGCCGGCTCGGTCTGACCGATCAGGACACCCCGCCCCGCAGGCTCCGCTCACTGAGGAGTCCGCAGACGGAGCCGCGCACCGCGGAGCGTTGTCTTTGCCCCACCGGAAGCCGAAACTGAAGGGGGTCTCGAGGAGCAGAGACGTCAGAGCCCACAGTTCCGAAGAACGCAGTGCTCCGATCAGAGACGACCACGCGTGGGCGGACGGGTCGATCCTCCCGGAGCCGCCTCGGAAGGCGCTTGCACGGGGCGGTGGCCTTCCAGGGCGCCTCTCCGCTCCGCCCTCCCGCGCGCCCCGGCCTTGGCACAGAAGTCGTTCTGCGGATTGTGCGTCAGGCCCGGCAGCTGCCCTTGTCTCCGTGGCCATGACGTGCGGGTACGTTTCACTGAAGAGGGAGGAGGCGCTGCCCCCACGGCCCCGCCAGCACCCCCGCCTCCCGGCGCCTGCGCTCCCGCGGTCGGAAGGTCTGCTGCGAATCTCCGGCCCCAGCCTCGTTCTCACGCGTGCTCTTCAGGTTCCCTAAGGAACCGCACACTGAGGGGAGAGGGTAGCTCAGCGCTTCTAGCACCTGCCTGACTTCGATCCCTGGTACGGAAGGGAGGGAGGAAGGGAGGAAGGAAGGAAGGAAGGGAGGAAGGAAGGAAGGAAGGGAGGGAGGGAGGAAGGAAGGAAGGAAGGAAGGAAGGAAGGAAGGAAG
>PVIC010042754.1:0-15674 GCA_004025085.1 Thryonomys swinderianus
AAGGTCCTGAGTTCGATCCCTAGTAACCACATACAATGCTGGGCATGGAGACTCACGCCCAACAGCCATCAATACCACATACCACAGTGCCGGGCGGAGTGGCTCATGCCTGTCGTCCCAGCACTCAGGAGGTAGAGACAGGAGGATTGCTGAGTTTGAGGCTTGCCTGGATTATATAGTGAGCTCAGAGCCAGCCTGAACTACAAAGCAAGACCCTCTCTCAAAAAAAAAAAAAAAAAAAAAAAAAAAGAGCTGCTCTGGAAGGAGGCCCCAACCCCTTACAGCTCCTTCAGCTTGTCCAGATTGCTTACTGGTTTCTCTCTGGCTCCACAAGCCCTTCTCTAATTGTGACAGAATCCAGGTGGCCTAACCATACAGGGACCTTTCCTCCCTTTCTTAAAGCATTTCTTTGACAAGTAAAATAGCTAATTGTGATTCCTGCCTTGGAACATCTGAGATATACTTCCTAGTAGCCTTTTACAAGTGTTTATAACCCAGGACTATCTAAAGGGCCCAGGAGTCTCCTACAAACATAAACATGAAAGAAGACAGCCTCTGTCTCTGTCATTGGTGCAGGATGGGGACTGACTTCTGAGCATCTTGTCGCACATTATATCTAAACTATCCGCTAACAGCATAAGAGAAATTTCCCCTTCTCTTTGGATCTAGATGTGCAAATGAAGTCACACTTATTTCAACCTCTTCCTTCTAGGACCGATGCATTTTTCTTCTTTTGAGAAGTAGGGGTGAGTGGGTGGGTATTTCACATAAAACCTGGAGTCTCACGTGTTGGGCAAATTTGCTATCACTGACCAGCATCTCCAGGCATTTTGAAATATTATTTTTAGACACACGCTCTCTGAGTTTCCTAGGTTGGTTTGCAACCTGGGATTCTCCAGCCTCAGCTTCCCAAGCAGGCTCAATTGCTGCTGCATCTCATTCTCTGCATTCTTCTTAGTTGTACCACCATGACTTATCAAAGTGAATAATTTAAAAATACATATTGCTTAAGACATATTTTTAATTTTATCTATAGAGTACCAGCTTATGGTTTGAAAATAATTTGGTAATAAATGAAGGTTAGAAATAGATAAATGTGTACAAGTCAGTAAATGACACTTAACTTGGAACGGATCTCTGGAAACATTTAGTGATAGATTTTTACCTTGAAAGTCATATGAAAATAATTTTCTATTAAGAAACTTATGAGGATAAACTCTCTAAATTTAAAATTAACTAGGTTTTGGAAATATCAGTTAACCTGAGAGATGACTTTTATGAGGGATGACTGTTATGCTTTTATAAGCATAACAGTGTTTTTATATTATTGTTAGGCCATTGAACATTTTTTTTCTTAGCAGTGCACTGAAATTTACTGAGGAGAGCAAAGATGCAAAATGTATAAATAACTCACTTAGCTTTTTGTTTTTTGTTTTTTGTTTTTGAGACAGGGTCTCGCTTTGCAGTTCAGGCTGGCCCTGAGCTCACTATGTAGCCCAGGCAAGCCTCAAACTCAACAATCCTCCTGTCTCTGCCTCCCAAGTGCTGGGATTACAGGCATGAGCCACCACGCCCGGCACCTTTTTGTTATTTTTAATAAAAATTTGTAATTCTGTTACAGATCAGCAAATGTTTTGCTAAAATTTTTCATGTTCAAAAGAACTGTGAGAAGTTTTACTTTGTATAAAAAAATTGTCAGACTTCTCTGATAATGTTATTTCATAATGTTGCTAAGGTAATGACCATGATTTGATATTTATACTTTTCACTTATTGAGAATGAATTTTCATTCCAAAAAAGGTTATAATTATTTCTTTTGTTCTTTCACCCTAAATTTTCATAGGTGAAAATTAAACATATAAATCATATTTGGTCAGCTGTGGTTGAAGAATGGAAAAGGTGATTAGTAGAAAAAGAAAAATATTTTACTACTATAGGTAATAAGCTATGTTCAAATATCATTTCTTTTGAAGTACAATTTAGTTTTCACTCATGTTAGGAAAAAAGTTCATATGCTAGTGAGTTACTAAAACTTAACTTTCAATAATCAATTGTACTTTTTTCATTCAAACTTCTGAGGAATAAACTGTAAGGTTCTGTTCATAAAGTGATTCAAGACCAAGGCCAAGTGCTTGTCTTGTGAGACTTATGTGCCCCATTGTGAGAATCACAGATGTATGGAGGATGTTAATTTACAGGAGTATGGTACCAAATTCTATAGAGAGATGTAGATATATTGAGTAACCACTTAAAGCAATTGCCTTCAGTCTTCCCAGGGATCAGCATCAGAACATGAGATGTGTGCATTAGAAATGAAAGAGCTTTGTGTAAATTTAAATTAAACTCAAAGGCTGACATTTAGCTCATTTTCCTTGGACAGGGAAGAGATATATTTCAGATTGAGAAAACTGCTTAAATGCTTGAGATGAGTTTTAAAAGACTGAAAAATTCAACACAGCATTCTCACTTAGATTCACTGAAAAAACTGAATTTGATGACTATTTCATTTATTTGTTTTTAGGATGATAGAAAATTTTGATCATAGACTGAAGTAAAATAAACGCATGAAAATAAATTAGGGAGGAATCATTTCATTGTTTAATTATGATGCAATCAAGAAGCAGAATCATGACTGGTGACAGAGGCGACTGGAAAGTATAATCAAAAAACAGAAATCACTGAGCCTGACTAAAATGTACACCAAGACTTACACAGTGGTTCACAAAGCATTGTGAGTTTCAACTTTGTGTGGAGATTTATTTTCATTATGTTATATACGTGGCTTTTTCAGTGCAAAATGTTCCAAGAATTGTTTGATAGTTAAATAAGAACAAAGAATGACAATGAGAAAAAAATATAAATGTTAGACAAGAAATATTTTGAGGGAAAATGTGGCATGAAGAATTTCTCTTGTCCTTGAAATATGTAATTAGGAAAGAGCTATATCCCACACTATGAAAGGAAAGAGTTGATATTTTTAAACTGTGTAGTTTACACAAGGAGTCACAATTAATATCTAACAAATAGATGCTGTTTCTGGCACAAGGCCAGAAAAATATGGTAACCATCAGTCTTCAACAGTAGTTTTTCTCTAAAACAAAACAAAATATACTTCTAATTAACAATAATTGCTATCATTAACATTGAAACCACTTCTCAAGTTATTGGATCAAAGTGGGTCAGCAAAATAAAATTTAATCTTGAAATGTTATGTGTAAACAGCAAGATCTGAAGCAATCTCTCAAAATATTCACAAATTAATCTTACCTAATGTGTCTGGTTTGTTTGCTGAAGTAAAAGATATCTTCCTCATCTTACTACAAAAGTACAGAATTCATCGTTGGCCCTTGATAAACAGTGTCCTGTGAAAAATAACTACTTACTTCTTATCATCTTGTGTATGCAAAATAACTATTTACCAAAAAGAATGACACATTTACCTAAAAACGGCCATTTTGCATATTAAAAATAAACTTCTTATTCTCATCATGCTCAGAGGCTTTCAGTTCTGCTTCACGTCAGTGAAAAGTCACAAACACAAGGATCTATGAAGATGATCGGTCACAGTTTCACGACTCTGGCAGTGGGCATGAGATTCTCGGCTGCAGATACCTTCGCAGCTCACGCTACAGGAAGTTACATCACTATGTATCTGCATTGTCTGCCACTCCCCTCTTCCTAAGAGGGGACAGGGAAGTGAGCCCAGCTGGCTATGTCGTACCCTGCAGTCCAGTACCAACTGAAGAGCTCCACATTGGGCAATAGCCATTATCTGAGAGGATGACATTCAGACATACCCATACTTTGCCCCAGAGAAAGGAATTAATTTTATCATACTAATCAGAAAATATCTCTGGTCTTTGATACCCATGATATGGTACTTCTGCCCTCCAAAGCTCTTTGCTATACACAAAAATAACCACAGTATATACAAATATATCATGGGCAATTATTTTTGAAGAAAAGAGGGCAAAATATTTGAGAATCAAACAAACATGGAAGGTGAATTAAAGTGATATTTTGAATTTAAAAATAAATAAAGATAAGACAGAATAGGAAAAAAAAATCTCTCTTTTGCATTGAATGTACCAAGAAACACACAAAAAACATCATCTGCATGGCAGATTTCTTTCTACCATGTGCCTTTTTCCTGAAAGTTTTCCTATAGGAAGTTTTTTCTGCCTTTTGACTTTCATTAAATTTTTAAACAGTTTTTCATAAATGACATTTATCCTATCAAAATATTTTTGATTAATGCAACATAGTGGTACAGATATTTTATCCAAAGGGTATTCTAAATTCCCTAAGTGCTTTTATTTTCCTTAAAGAAACAGTACAGGTCCTAGTAGACAAGCATAAATATTAAAGAATGTGCACTAAATAAAATAGACCGAAGATACAACATATGCTGCCGAAGGTACAGCCTCATTAAGTCATGGCTTTCATCACTTTTCAAAATGACTTTACCATTTTCAAAAATTCAAAACAAATTTGTAATTGTTCTTTTACACTTGTACGCATTATCTATTTTTATTGGTTCAAACTTACTATAGATTTGTAGCCCCAACCAAAATGTATGTGCTGGTTAGTCTTCATTGGTCTTGTTGTAACTTTACTTCATGGGACCCTGAAATAGATTTTCTGTGATTTGCAGCCACTCTCTTCTTAGAAATCCTGAAACTGGAAGAGTATACAACCTCTCAGAAGTAACAGGATGGGTCTCACGTGAAACAAATCCAATGTCCCAATCAAGCAAGACCTCTCAGGCAGCTCATGACTCACTGAATGTTCCTCTTGAGTAATGCTTCTCTACTCCATATTTGCAGGAAAGTGGATGTGTGTAGAGGCCACAATGTTAGGTGAATAAATTAGACACAAAAACATAAAAATCACATGGTTTCTCTTATATGAGCAATCCAAAATATAAATGAAGCAATGAAATAATCAATAGGTAATGGGAAATAGGGAAATATATCTTTTGGATAAGAACATGGAACTAAGCTAAAGATTTAGCTCAGTGGTTCTGGTACCTGCCTAGCAAGCGCAAAATCTTGAGTTTGATCCCCAGTAACCACATACAACACTGGGCGTGGTGGTTCACATCTGTAATCCCAGAATTTAGGAGGCAGGGGCAGGAGGATTGCTGTGAGTTCGAGGCTTGATTGGACTACATAGTGAGCTCAGGGCCAGTCTGAACTACAAAATGAGACCCTTGTCTCAACAAATAAATAAATAAACAAATAAAAATTAAATGAAAAAGAAAGAAAATAAGAAAAAAAACTTGAGATGGTTATGTACCGACATCTTCTGATGAATGTAATCATGTACTATAGAGATGAACTAAGAAAGAATAAAAATTGAAATGATTAATGTAAAAAAATCTCACAATATTCTACTTATGATTTTTGATAGACTATACTGTGAGAAAATAAGTAATGCATTTGCTTTATTGTTCTTTATAAGTTCTAAAGGAGAAATTGTCAAACAGGAATCTACACACTCAATAAATTCTACTGGGCACTAATGTTATCCTAAATGATCTTATTTGTTTCTATATTAGTAAACAAGACTTATTTTGGCTATTTGCTCTTGCTTCTAGTCAGGAGAGTTGATGATAAAGCATTTCACATTTTAACTTCTGAAAATATTGATATAGTTAATTGCGGTTTGATTGACTTCCTCATTAAAAACTAATATCATCCACATGGTATGAATTTATAAGAGCGTAGATCTTCATTGCTTTCAGTTGTTTCACTATGATTTGAGTCAGTATAGCCCTTCATGTTTAGAGATTTCTAAATGTGTACATCTGCAGAGAAGAACAGAAACACTGCTTCAGGTATGTCAGGATGAAACAGAAAGTAAAATAACCTCACTTGTTATTTCGGTATTCATGTTCAAGTTGATATTACCAGTCTCATTTTGTGTTTCTTTCTCTTTCTCTCCTTCCCTATTCTCCTCCTACATCATTTTTCTTTGAGTGTTTATATAATTACTCTGGAAGCGGAGATCAAACTCAGGACTTTGCACTTCCCAGAGGGGACTAGCGTCACTGAACTATATCCTCGGGCCTCAGTAAATAATTTTTATTTTTTAGCCACAAAATTTTTTATTTACCTACCTCCCTACTTTTTTTTTAACATTCTAAACATTGTGTTAACCTTATAAACCGAGTTAATTTTTGGACCCAGAGTTGTGGTAGGAACCATGATGTCATTACATCCTGATAAACTCATTAATGCATTTATGTTCTTGTGGCCTGTGTGAATCTCTAGATATTAACTCTGTCCTTTCTTGACTATTCCCTAACAGGCTATTCTAATCCCTGTGAAATAGCGACTGAAAAGATCAATCTCAATATTCTGAGACTTACGAGAAGGCCCAGTACTAAATAATTCAGGCTACCTGTAACATTCATACTCCCAGAGCTTTTCTTTGCCATTTGATACAGCTCCTTCTCCTCTAACATAGACCTAGAAATTAGTAAATCTGTAGCATAAGCACACAGGTCTAAAGCCATAGGCCAGATGAAGACCTGGATGGTAATGTGCTTGGGCTTGGTGACCGCCACTACCAGCTTCTAGCCTAAGGAAGGCCTCACTGACTGAACACTTCCAAGGTGTCTGAGAACTTGGTTTTCTGTAGATGTGTTTCTTGTACCACCATCTTCACTGAGACCTGATCCCCTTTCCCTGCTTGGAACATTACGAAGACTGGACAGCCCCAGAAGGCCCACAGAGGAAAAATCAGTTTCAAAGTTGGTGCGATGCTCTTGGGAAGGAGAAGTGGAGACTGGACAAGGGTGGAGGCCAGAAGGAGACGGGTGGCTATGGCTCTCAAAAGCAGCAGTGATCAGGGCTGGAGGGTTAGCTCAGTGGTTCCAGCGCCTGCCTCGCAAGTGCAAGGTCCTGAGTTCAATCCCCAGTAACCACATACAATGATGGGCGTGCAGACTCACGCCCACCAGCAATCAATACCACATACCACAGTGCCGGGCATGGTGGCTCAAGCCTGTTATACCAGCACTCAGGAGGCAGAGGCAGGAGGACTGCTGAGTTTGAGGCTTGCCTGGGCTACGTAGTGAGCTCAGAGCCAGCCTGAACTACAAAGCAAGACCCTATCTCAAAAAAGGAAAAAAACAAAAAAGAAAAAAAGCAGCAGCAATCAGCCTTGAAGAGGCCATTGTGGGTGAGACCAAGCTACTGGCCTGTTTCTTAGGCAGCTTGGTCAGCTTCCCATTTGACAGGCCTGGGGGAGCTGGAGCCACGGCTTCATGCAGCACCTCGAGCAGGAGGTGAGCCCCAGCAGGGCACTTATCTGAGTCGGTCCAGAGCTCAATCTGCACCAACGTCCAGCTTGGGTAGCTGCTGACACAACCCAGGTTGACCAGCTGGCCTTCAGCCCACAGGAGGATGTGGCGCCCATTCTTCAACAGAAAGCCTTCCACCTGGGTTTGTTCAGAATGATTTCCTTCTTCCAGCTTTCAGAGTGGTTGAGGGAGGAGAAGGTGTAATTGAAATGATCCAGCTCAATTCAGTGACATCTTTGTGGGCGGGGCCAGAGTCACATGGACAAGGTTTGGCGGAGTAATGAGGAAGGACGAGCTGAATCCTGAAAACTGAAGAGTTCCTAACCAGTAACCAATTCATCTCTTTCTTGTTTTCCCATCGTTCCCTTAGTTTACCATTAATTACTATAAAGATAATATTTATGTCTCTCTATCATACAATCAGGAATTTAATGTTATTCTTTTTCTTAATATTATATATGCATGGATTCATGATTTATTTCATATTATCTAAAATTCTGGAGTTTCAGCAAAATAAAAGGTAGGCAATTATCAAATTGTGATTAATTTAATAAAAACATCTCATTAAGCCAGAGCATGATAAAGAAAAACAAAAGTCAGATCTGACCCCACATTTTGTATTAACGCATGGAGAAATGTGGATATTACAGAGATTTCTGCAGAGAAATTTAGTTTTTTTTGTTTTAAAAAGTTATATTCTTCTAAAATAAAAGACTGACTACAAAGGGAAACCCCGTCTCAAAATATAAATAAAAAATAAAAATTTATACTCTAATTAGAGCTAGAAAAATTTAATAGCTTATTTGGCTGCAAATTTCAAATCACTACATACAATTCATGCAAAATAATTTCTGTTTTTACATATGAAAAAGTGGTAATTTGTGTAATATAAATAAATAAGTAAAGTTGTCTAAATTGTTTTGCTGACATTACATTTGGCAGCAGCCTAAATTTTATATTTTCTTTTACAATGACTGCTATAGAACATCTCTTTTTGAACAAATTCATTCAAGTTTTAGATTAATTAAGATATATAAAGTAGTTAATTAGTATAAGAAATCCATGCTTTTCTAATATAATTGAGACACAGTAATTAGCGGGATATTTATTTTTGCCTGAAGTTAATATGTTTTTCATTTTGACTCTTGGGTCAAAGATACAAAACTAGGGCCAGAGAGTTAGCTCAGTGGTTCCAGTGCCTGCCTCGCAAGCACAAGGTCCTGAGTTCGATCCCAGTAACTACATACAATGCTGGGCGCAGAGACTCACGACCACCAGAAATCAATACCACATACGATATACCACAGTGCCGGGCATGGTGGCTCACGCCTATAATCCCAGCACTCGGGAGGCAGTGGCAGGAGGATTACTGAGTTCGAGGCTTGCCTGGGCTACATAGTGAGCTCAGGGCCAGCCTGAACTACAAAGAGAGACCCTGTCTCAAAAAAAAAAAAAGATATAAAACTAAGTAAAAATTTTATAATTATCCAGTCGATTACCAAAATTCTGAAATGTCTATTGAATTTTAGATATGAAGAAAGCCTTTTTTTAGGAAAATATAAAGCCCTTTGCAGCTATGTTTAATCCAATAAATATACCATATTTGATGACATTTTTCATAATCCAGTTTCTCCTAATATTCTTAGTTTATATGCTGAAAAACAACTTTTATTTTAATAGACACATTGCTAACATTTTTAAATAAAGCATTTTTTAAAATTTACACCACTTTTTCTCAATTTATTCATGTATTCATCAAGCAAATATCTAGGTTAGGTATTGAACTAGATAATTGGATACAGAAGAAAGTAGAAAGTGTCCTTGTTTTGACTTGATTTAATACAAATTCTCAGAGAACAGACACAAATAGTAGAAGTTAAACATAATAAATTCTGTCATGGATGTGTGTGCATGTTACCTCAATATCAGAGAAGGATAGGACCTGTCCTCTGCTCAATCTATTATCAGTAGAATTTTCCCAGAGATGCTTGCTTCAAACAATGCCATAGTTTTTAAACACTTTGTCAGATGTACCAGGTAGGAGAGACTATTAAAGGAGGAAAGATGAGACAAAAAACACAGGAATCTAAAAGTGTTTTACTCAAGCAAATACAGCAAGCAAAGTATTGTTTGAGAAAAGGACAGTAAAGAGTATAGCTAGATCACATAGCTGGAGAACAATTGTTTCATGCTAATTTTGAATGTGTCCTTGAAGTATAGAGGAACAGAATAAGCAGAACTTGGTTTGACCCCTGTTTCTACAGTGTAATAACTCTTTGATCTTGGATTAATTTCTTGATATCTATAAAAGGCTTCAGATTTTGTATTTCAAATGTTGAATTTAATGTCTGTTTTCTTTCTGTCTAACGTGTATGTATTTTTATAGTATAAGTAATACAATAAAATTTATGGTATGAATAGAATTTAATTTCACTGAAATTTTAGAAGTCACTGAGATTTGTTATTATTAGTGGTTGTAGTCCTAGGAAGGTCTTTCAAACAGCTATGTAAAGGACTCTGCAGTCCAGAGAAGCTAGTAAATGGATATTATATTCATTCTATCTACAAAATCATCAGTAGTTATATAACATCAATTATAAATATTAAAATCTCACAATGTGTTTAATGTTTTATATCATGGTGAGAGGTCTGCATAATTTCCTTTAAATATTATTCAAAACAACCCCATAAGATAGATCTATGTATCATTCACATAACCAGTGGCATAGTTTCCTATAAAATCTAGATACATTCTGTATTCCTGATTATATTATTTAGCCTTTATTTTCTGTCCATCTGCCTCAGAGACATATTCACATATCATGCCAATGAGAACATCTTAAGCTTAACCACAAAGCTAGACACCATGAGGCTATCCAAACTGACACATAAAATTAACCATCACAATAGTTCTCATGAAACAAGATTTGGTCGGGTTAACAGATAATGTGTGATGTCAAATGTCTCAGAGGCAGTAGAAGGTGACATGCTCAGTTTCCAGGGTGTTGGCTGCACAACCAGAATGGCCTCTCTGTGTGCTCCACCAAATCCTGCTAGAATTGGTGTGCAGAGGTGTCCATCTGTATGTGGGAGAAAGGAGAGTTAGAGTAAAATTGTTCGCCACAGCAAACAATTATTTGAATGACTATGTGGCTGTGGATAGATTCTGAAAAGAGGGGCTAGCAAATGGGGCAGTGGCCTGCCTTCAGTCTGTCTGGTTTTAGCCCTACAAGACATTAAGCAAAGATCGATATGCTAATTCCATAAGTAAAAATCTTTGATGAAAAACTCATCACTGTTTCATGCTTCCTGCCTTTTCAAGTGTCAAGTTGGCTGCCTAAAATATCTTTCCACATTTATCTACTCTCAGCATCCAGCTCCTCCTTTATGTTTTAGATAGACTGGTGTCTTCTTGGAGAAGCCAGAGTCTGTGAGTTTTCACAGTCACTTAGCTACAATTTCTTGTGCTCCTAACAGCATATAGTCTATTAATACCATCTCACTACACGTGAGCTATTTCTTTCTCATGCTTATTGTACTGTCAGTAGCTGGTCGGTGCTGATCCATAACACTAGTAAATACTAGTTGTAAATAAAACTAGGACACTCATTTTATCAGTAGCAATGAAATATATATATATGTATATATATATGTAATATATGTAAATCAGGAGTATAAATTATTGTGACAAACTTATAAATCCTTTTTTAATACCCAGATTGCAGATGATATAAGGTGGATTGTTTTCTTTCAGGGTCCCCATTATTAACAATAATTATTTTCATAAATAGTTGCTGTCCCTAAACTCAGCCATATCTTTTTCTTTGGGTTGTCTCAAAGTTAACCTCAAAATGTGTATGATTCTTAAATGTTCACAGAACTTGACACTCTAAGGGAATATCATTTATATACACAATTATTAATTATGTGGTAAGTTGGACCAAGTCCAAAATACATAACCAAAGAAGAGAAATAATTGGAATTTATTCTATTGCTGTTAATATTTTCAAAAAGCTTCTCCACACACTGAAAGAGGTAAACAAAAGTAGACTCTTTATTCTTTTCTTTGTATCTAATCAATGTTACTTCGATTTTTATCATTAATCTAGGAAAAAAATCAAGTGATTTGTTAAAATCATTCTGCTATAGTGATCTGTCATCTTGAAAGTCGCACCGCTAAGAAGTGAGACAAATTTTAATCACTAATATGTAAGGATGATAATTTTATAAATGCATACTATATCAAACTATGAATGCATTTATTATTTTCACAGGAACATATTTTACATAAAATATAATTCATGTCTACATTTTGGGGGTTCTGAGCCATCGCCTGGCTTTTTGGCTTGGTCCACAGGACAAGTAGGTCAGATTACTTCCGGAATCCAAAGGTAGAACATCCGGTGAGACATTCCCAGCAGTGTCTGGGCCTGTTCGACCTCTAGTGCTAGACACAGGCCTCACTCACCACTGAGATTTCTTTCTTAACTGTGTTCTTATCTCCATATGGTTTCAAGCTACAAATAAATGGATGAGCAAAGAGTTTGAGTAACAGAGATGTATGTGCTGCATTTTAGCACTACCTTCTGTAAAGGATTTTAATTGGAATAATTTTGACTCGGAATATCCAAGAAAGAAAAACAGAGTGTTCACTAACTTTGATGAATATGTTCTACTAGGACTAATAAAAATTTACAGATATGCTCCTCTATAAGTATTACTTTAAAAGAAGTGTAAGAAATAAGCAAACTCTTTGTATGAAATAGTATCAGCAAATTCTAAATATTAAAACTTCATTAAATTTGACCTAATCTGTTCCAGGTGAAATATTTTTTTAAATGCATCCCTCCCTTATGTTTACCTATGGATTATACAAATTCTTGATTTTAAGACTCTAAAACAGAATTGCTAAATCAATAACGTGTGAAAAATAAAATGTGGACTATTCACCTTTAAGTTTTATACATAGATTATGAAGTTTGCTTTTTTCTCAGTTGATAACTACAGCTATTGTTACTTTTACCACATTCTTAAATATAGGTGTATATTTGGAATAATGAAAAATCTTCTTTGTTTAGAACCTCAGAAGACATATACCTGTCTGTGGGGAATGTAATGTTTTCACGTTGTCCCCAGAAAGTGTGCAGCGTGCTGGCCCATTCTATCTAACCCAATTGTAGTTTAGGGAGTTTTAAAAGATGTGTCATCCCTCATACTACTGCTGGCTTCTTTTTCTTCTCTCTAATCCCTTTGTAACATAATTCAATAAGCATTTAGTGAGTGCCCACTAGGTGTCAGACGATCTCTTAAAAATTTCAAAAGAACATCTCTCCAGAAATCTCCACATATGTGCAAGAAATTGGACCCAAAAAAGAAAAAAGAAAAAGGAAAGGGTGAGAAAGAAACAATTTTATAGTATGCATTTTAAAATGTTGAAGCAGCCAAATTTCTTCATGGTTCCCAGTTGGAGCCAATTTTATGATTGGTTTGATATCACAAAATTTCTTTTAAAGAATGGCTTTGAGTAATACATTAGCACAGTAAGATAATATTTTGATATCATTTTTCAGTGCTGGGAATTGTAGCCATAGTCTGACACATGAAATGCATGGGTTCTATTACTAATATGTACCCGATCTGCACTTAATTGTCTAAAAGTCTCATTTCTAGGAGGTATTGGGTTCTTCACACAAAAGGTAACATTTTAAACAAGTTTGTAACCAATCATTTTTTCACTGATTTATAAACATTGCCTAAATGCCTAAGTCATGGTAGGTTCTGTGTGTTATTCTGTGAACAAAACATAAATTAAAAATGGTGTTTTCCCTCAAGGAAATTTCTCTCTTAGTAAGAGAGAAATTAATACGAGAAATGAAAGCTAAAATGTGAATGTCATATACTCAAGCAGCAATGATAAAACTTAAGTTCCTCTAAAAAACAAATTTCTTTCACATACTTCTGGGCAATTTTCTCATATAAGTAAAGTCTGGCTTCTTTTAACTAAGTATATGTGAACTTGTAGTGAGTTATCTCAGAATCTGAGAACATCCTATTATTTTCATTTAGTGTCAGGATACTGTACACAAGGAAGTGCCACTTATTTTTAAAATATGCAAGCTCTCCTTTTACTCCTTGCAAAATGACATAGAAGAAATGATAAGGTGAATACAATATTTTACAAAAAAATCTGTACATTTTCACCCTTAGAGAAGTAAAGTAGTTTTAACTTTCTGAAATGTGTTATACGTACATCAGAAAGAATGAACATATTTTTACATAGAAATTCAATTTTGGTAATCGTTGGTGGATTATTTTCACACATACACTATCAAAAGACATCTTTCTGGAGATTTTATGATATTTATTCAAAAAATCTTCTGTTTGCTCTTTCCATCTTGTTTGACTCTGTCGGTTCAGCTTCTCAACTCACTCCCATCATGATGGTTTTCTTTTAATATTATGTGACTTTTTATAATCATAATTATTATTAGGAAAGTCTGTTCCTGTTTCAATTCGCCTTTGTGCAGCCTGTTCCTAAATATTGCATGAAATGGACCGAATATGTTACTGTGATGAACGGGAGAGGGTGATTTATTTCCTTCTTAGGATAATTAGCTTCAAAGCACATTTCGCTGTCTCTGTTCTGAGGGCTGATACACACTTCATCTGGAGATCAAGTGCCAGGACTGCTGATTCTGAAAAGAACTGGGAGGAACTCAACTGGCTGAGCTGTTCCTCTGCACTTTCTCCATTAGTCACCTTGACAACAGACGCTGCACATGCATTACTGCCTTCGACACCCCTCGACCCACTCGGCACGGCCCTCTGAGGCTGTGGCAACGAATTTCTCTATGTGTTCTCTGAACTGTCTTCCTATGGCCTGTGGTTTATGTACAACAGCCCCCCAAATCTTAACACCTATATTTGGAGACCTAGAGACTTTGCTTGTTTTTTTTTTTTTCAAATACCTTTTTATATTACACTCATGGGGAGTTAGTGAGAGTCAGAGCTTATGAACTTTGCCTTTGGTTCTTTTATTCAAATGGTTTAACAATCACCACCTTTCTGTTGTAAGTTTACTTTGGTGTTTGTGTATCATGAAAACCATATTCTTACTTTGTTTAATTTATTGATTTCACAGAAGAAATGTGGAAATGTTCCTTCACTGACTTTTTGTTTTGCTTCCTGAAGGAAAAGCAACAGTATTTCTTGCATATCTCTCCATAAAATGTTAATCATTATTTTCATTTCCCTCTATTGCTCGTATTTAAAGTATCCAGTGAACGTTTTTAGTGTTTATTGTCTAATAGCCAGAGTACTCTGTTCTCTATGCTATCAAAAGTCGTATAAAACTTTCCTAGAATCTGCCGATTACCTCCTAAATAAAAAAGAAAGGGGAGTATTTTTCTAAGAGTAACATGGTAGAGGAGGATGACTCATGGCAAATCAGTATCAGAGCTGGATTTTTGAGAAAGATGTTCTGGAAAACTATAGATATTTCTTGAGTCTTCTGGTGCTGTATCACCTCATCTATTGCAGAATAGCAATTAGTAACAATCACAGATCACTTACAGTTTCCACTGTGGGAGCCTTACTCTGCATTGTCTGAGCATTACAGTGACAAAAGAATTTTCCTGCTCTTTGAGTATGATTTGGCAGAATGAAACCAGCAAAGCACCCCGATGTGCGGTGCCTAGGACAGCACTTCTGGAGCAATCAATAGTCATTCAGGATTTTGATCCAAAAGAGACGGTATTTGGTTTCCATTTGATTACATCTTTAGAACCATGAGTTCCAGGTAATTGTGCTATAGAAAAATCCTAGTAATACAGTGGAGCCTTTACTTATCAATTTCATTGGTTCCTGGTAATGATTAAGTTAACACAGCTGAGATCTGGTGGGTTACCAGGGTATGTGGTATAACAGCAGGCAGAAGAATCATCCATTAGCTGAATTAATCCAAAGTGTTCACATGTCAGGCCAGTGGTGACTCAAGGCTCACTGTACGCAGATGTCAGTAGATCTGTATATAAGCCTTAGCAGTAGGGATTGACAAGAATCACTTTAAAAACAGAATCACAGGACAAATAAACACCCAATTTTTAAAAAAATGCATGAGTAATTTTAGCATGGCTATTAAAATAAGTATGCACCAGGAACTACCGCTTACTGGGATAACTGTCTTGTATGTCAGTTTTCAGAGTCCTATAGTTTTCAGAGTAGAGGTCTTTCACTTCCTTTGTTAGGTTGATTCCTAGATATTTCATTTTTCTGGGTGCTACTGTGAAAGGGATTGCCTCCCCAATTTCTCTTTCAGTGAGTCTGTTGTTTGTGTAGACAAAGGCTGTTGATTTTTGAGCATTTA
>PVIC010042756.1:0-15643 GCA_004025085.1 Thryonomys swinderianus
CGCCTGCCTTGCAAGCGCAAGGACCTGAGTTCGATCCCCGGTTACCACATATAATGCTGGGCGTGGTGGCTCACGCCTGTAATCCCAGCACTCGGGAGGCAGAGACAGGAGGATTGCTGAGTTCGCGGCGGCTTGCCTGGGCACCGTAGTGAGCTCAGGGCCAGCCTGAACTACAAAGCGAGACCCTGTCTCCAAAAAAGCAAAAAAAAAAAAAAAAAAAAAAAAAAAAAAAAATTACATTTGGAGATGCAAAGTGGGAGGGGCACAGAAACTTTCACCCTAGTCAAACTAATCTGTAATTCAACTGAACCAAACTGAGTTATCTTCCTTCTTCCAATGTAAGAACCACATACTAGGCTGTAATCGTAATGGTAGGGAGGCTGAGGCAGGATTGCTATGGGATTAAGAACAGTCTGGGCTAAGCAGTGAGTTCAAGGCGACCCTTGAACTACATAACAAGACCTCGTCTCAAAAAAAAAAACAGAAATAAATAAATGAAATAAAATAAAATTGCAGCCCAACCTAAGCAACTCAGAAACTTAGACCATTTCTCAAAATTAAAGATAAATTTTTTGAACAAGGGCAAGGTATACAGTTCAATGTGAAGACCCTGGGTTCCATCCCCAGTACCACCAGAAAAAAAAATAAATCTAACAAATAAGTATTTAATCTCTAGCTTGACCTATAATAAGTGGTTAATCAATATCTGTTGAATAAAGAAGGGAATAAATTATCAAAGAAGCTAAAGGAATATTCTACTGAGGATCTTGGGGAGTTTCTATGAAACTGTACAGGTCACATAAAAATACAGCTGATCCGCATTATTTGTGGATCTCATATTTGTAAATTCACCTATTTGCTAAAATTTATGTATTGCCCCCAAATAAAAAACTATCTAGCTTTTGAGGTCACTCATGATTATGCATTACACTGGCAAAAAAAAAAATCTATGGCACTCTGCACATGTCCCAAGCTAAAGTGAAATAAGGCAAGGCTAGGCCTTCTTGGTTTAATTCTCAACACACGATCAAGAGGACAGAGACAGTAGAGGGCAGTGAAGTTAATATAGTGCATGAAGCTCTAGCTTTGGGATCAAAGAAGAAGGTTTGAGTCTTAATTCTGGCACAATATTGTGATGGCTCAGACAAATCACTTAACACTTCTGAACCTTATTCCTTTTGTAAAATAAAGAAAAAGGTATCTACCATGATTAATTGCTTTTAAGATTTAAGGTTATAAGCCATGTGAGCCAATAAGTTTAGGAAATGGCACTTTAAGAGGTCTAGAGCAGTAGCGGATGAGGCCAGAACACCCTGTACACACCCGAACCACAGAACCTCTCTCTACATGTATTTAATTCTTGGTGTGTAGGTTTGCCTTCCACTTGACAGTGAGATCTTAAAGGTCAAAGACCCCAAATCATAGCTACAACTGTCTAAACTTGCAAACAAGTAATTACTAAATGCAAATATACCTGAAAAGACCTTACCAAAAAAGCAGTTTTCAAGTCCAGCCCAATATCAACTTATCAGCCCACTTTGATACAGTAATTGTGAAAAACTCAGAGATCTGAAATTGTCCAGGATTTTTTTTTTTGATGACCACTACAACCGTCACAAATTATTTTTGTTTGTTTTTTGCTTTTATTTATTTATTTTTACTGGGAATCAAACTTAGAACCTACCACTCTCCAGGCAGGCACAGCACCACTACACTAAATCCCTGGCCACACAAATTCTTATGGTTACTCTAGATACTTAGGCTTTTTTTTTTAAGAACAGTTTTTTAAACTCTTGCTCTTTTTAGTATAATGTATTAACAAGCTCAAACATATGGTCCATTAGACAACGCTGTCACCTCAGACTAAAGATTCCTTTTAATTCACTCTAGTACTTATTTGTGTATACACAAAATAAAATCTTAACATATGGAAGCATATCAATACACATGTTAGAAGATAAAAACCACCTTTTTTTCATAAAAGGTTATAAAATTGTCCAAAATACAGTGAACATGTTCAATTCACAGTTTGCATTTCTCCACTAACAATGAGAAAAAATAATTCTAGTTTATGTAAACTCACAGAATTTAAGTACTATGAGGATCTACAAAATTTTGTATGTGTGTGTATTCCTCTCTTCCTCACACACACACAAAACCTAAAAGATCAGTCTCACCCCAGTATTTTAATTTTTTCTAACTTCCAAAGTAAAACACACTATTCAATATCTAAATTAATGTATCCAAACCTCTAAAATCTCAATCAAAACAATCAGTAGTGAGTTAGTTTCCCCTATAAAATTCCTGGCATAATTTTACTTATGGCACTGGGGAATATACTCAGAAGTAAAGCATTTGTCTACCATGCTTTAAGGCCCTAGGTTCAATTCTCGGCACTGACAAAAAAAAAAAAAATGTATTTAGATGTGAACTATTATAATGAAACATATGGACTATTGAAACACTACTGGAAACCAAATGGATGTAATATGAAGGTGAACACAAATTCTTTGTGAAGAAAATATGGAATATTGTTTTAAAACATATTCAATGCTGTTATTATCCACTCCAAAACTGGGTGTGATCCAATCACTTCATACTGTATACAGCTAAAGCCTGTCCTATATTTTATGACAAAGGTAGCCAAGCCCTTACTTATACTGGAACCTCTGACTCTTTAAGCTCTTTAAAGTATAATCCAATTTTACTCGCTTAAAAATAATAAAATTTCACATCTGTTGCTGCCAGTAAACTCTTTCTACCTACATTTTCAGCAGTTACCACTAAAAGGACTGACTGTCTTGGGACAAAGATTCTAGAAGGGTATAATGATGAAAAGTTCTCTTAAGGGAGGTAAAAATAGTTCACATGGACAAAAACGATTAAAGTTCCAACCTTGCAAAGCTCCCTGTTCCGTGTAGTTTGTCTCTCTCAAATTCTTCTGCCTCTTATATTCACCTTCCAGCTGCCTGGAAGAACCAAGTGGAAAATGTTAGTTTCTAAGAAAGATGAGGATGAAATGTAGGGGACATGATGAAATTAGAGGGTGAAGGACTTACTCACTGGAGACGCGGCAGAAGAGTGACCAGTCTCCAAATTAGGTCCGAAGGAGGGCTAGAGTAAAGAGGGAGGTGAAAGGACTATAAAAAACGCTGAAAATGTACAGGGGCCCGCCAATAGGGCAGGATAAAACGGGCACCCCTTCCTCGCTCTTGTCCCTGGAAGAGGAGGCGGGGCGGTGGGGTGGTGTGGCTGGGCTCAATTTGTCTAGCAGTGTTGCACCAATGTGGTGAGTAAATTTAAACCCAAGGATCTGGTCCTAGTGTTACAAGGGGCTTGAGAGGACTCAAGAACTTGGGGTGGGGGTGGGGAACAGAGCACCTGCACAGAGAAAAAGGGAGCAGGGACTCCCCCCCCCCCAATAGCTCGCAAGAGGCAGGTGACCCAAGCAGACGCACCTTCTTGCCAATGGCCGCGACGTGGGACCCTGCAGACTTCCTCGCCTTCCAGGCGCGCGCCGCCCCTTCAGTCTCGATGGTGATGAAAAGCGGGCTCAAGGCGTCCTTAGATCCTCAGGTTCTGGCGTCCGAGCCCACCTAGGCTGACTAGAAGCTCCTCTTCTAGACGGTACTCTCCATTCTCCGAGAGCCGAAGTCTTCGCCGCAGAGGTCGTAGATGCCAGGACAGCCTCGGCCTTCAGTACCAAATCCCGAGCCACAGCACAGCCGAAGCACCACTAAACCGAGTCTGGCACCCCCTCAAGGCACACAGCCTTCTCACCCCGCCCCCGAACCCAAGCCATTGGTTGCGTGGCACCGCCCCATTCATCTATTGGACCGAAGAAGATGCCACTCGGTCACCCAGACGATTTTGTGTGATTTTCATTGGTGTAAATGTGAAGCAATGTCTGCCCACTGCCTCAGAAATCCAGCTTTGTGATTGGTTTTGACGTCTGTCCTTTCGCTCCTTTCGCTCTTTGCCTAGGGTGGATGCTTGCTTGCGGAAGACCCGGGCTCCGATTGAGTGAAAGGGCTCTGAGTTGGTTTTGGATGGGCGTTGGGCTAAGGACTCGTCTGATTGTCAAGTAGGGGAGGAGCTCCAGATTCAGCTCCTCGGGTTTGTTTACACAGGCTTTTGCTGCGGCTTCGTCCATTGGCTGGGGCCGCAGCCATTCCCACAGGGCTTGGCCAACTTAGTCCAGCGTGATGGGGGGAAGAGTTGAGGGACACCCCTCCTTGGGATTTCCCCTGCGGTCAGTTGTTGAGCGAGGAACCAGCTGGCTCGGACTTGGCGTTCTTCTCCATAGCCGAAGTTTAAGGCGCTGGGCTCCGTAGGAGAGAAGGAAACAGAGGGACACGTACACATTTTAAGAAACAAACCTATCACATTCAGTGCTGAAAAACGAACTTATTTTCCTCCTTGGATTTAGGATGGTTAATCTTTGCTTGAAGGTCTTTGAATTTTATTCTTCAGGAAATGGGAATTTCTTAATGAAACTCTATATTGTCTCCTTCCACCTCTCTGACTATATATACGACAGAAAATAGAGGTTTGGTGAATGAGTGAATAACCAATAATGAAAAGGGGGACTCAATAAACTCAAACAATGAAATATATTAAATACGTACTTAATATATTAAATATAATGTAAATACAAAAATAAAATTCATTCACTCAAAATATATGGGCCTCTGCTAAGATGTTCCAGGCTGTAATCTAAATTCAGGGTACATAAAATGAATAAAACAAAACGCATCCTGGGCCGGAGGGTTAGCTCAGTGGTTCCGGCGCCTGCCTCGCAAGCGCAAGGTCCTAAGTTCGATCCCCGGTGACCACATATAATGCTGGGCGTGGAGACACGCCCACCAACAATCAATACCACATACCACAATGCCGGACGTGGTGGCTCACGCCTGTCATCCCAGCACTCGGGAGGCAGAGACAGGAGGATTGCTGAGTTCGCGGCGGCTTGCCTGGGCACCATAGTGAGCTCAGGGCCATCCTGAAGTACAAAGCGAGACCCTGTCTCAAAAAGCAAAAAAAAAAAAAAAAAAAAAAAATGCATCCTTCATGCTTGCTTTCCGGTGGGGAAGACTGACAACAAACCATAAACTAATAAAGTACCATGTTATGATAAAATATTACAAAGAAAATTAAAACAGTCACAGAATTTCTGTAGCTATTCTAAGTAGATTAAGAGCTGTTTGGAAAACAACTATTGAACAGAAACATGAGAAGAATGGGAAAGTCTAATAAGCAGACCATTACAAAGCACAATTTCACAATCTCTGTTCACAGTGCTTTATTAATACTGAGGTCACAGTATTTGACATACATCCATTTAGGATGGCCTACTCTGTGTCTCAGTATCCACTGAGGCTTGCCCCCAGAACCACCTGCGATGCTAAAATTCATGGATGTTTAAGTCCTTTAAATTGACCCTGTTGCCATGAACACGTAAAATTTACCATCTAAAACTATTTTAAGTGTACAGTTCAGTGACCTTAAGTACACTCATAATCTCATGTAGTTTTCAACATAATCCATCACCAGAGTATTTTCATCTTCCTCAAGTGAGTTCTGAGCCATTAAACAATAATTCCATATTTCCTCTCTTCTCCAGCCCCTAGCAATCACCACTCCTTCTAAGAATGTGACTACTACCTGGGTGTGGTGGTCCACGTCTGTAATCCCAACACTGGGGAAGCTAAGGCAGGAGGATTATAGTGAGTTTGAGGCCAGCCTGACCACCTAGCAAGATTTTGTCACAAAAAATCAAATAAATAAATCAAAGAATTTACTATAGGTACCTCATATAAGTAGAATCATACAGTATTTGTCCTTTTGTTTGGCCTATTTTGTTAGGCTTAAAATCTTCCCAGATCATGTGTCAAATTGTTTTTGTCCCAGCACTAAGGATTCAACCCAGGGAGTACTGAGCTACATCTCCAGTACTTTTTATTTATTTTTTTATTTTGAGACAGTCTCACTGTACTCCTAGGCTGGACTTGAATTTGTCATCTTTCTTCCTCAGCCTCCAAAAATAGTTGAGATTATAGGCATGCATTATCATGGCCATCTTCATTCCTTTTTAAGTCTTAATAATGTCATAATATGTATATATCACATTTTATTTATTCTTTCATCCACTGATGTAAGTTTGGGCTATTTCTAACTTTTGCCTGTTGTTAATAATAGGTAAAATTACTAACAACAGTATGAATATTGGTGTACTAATAGTTACCAGTGTCCACATATCTGTACATTGGTTTTAACATTCATGTACAAGTATCTGTTCAAGTCCCTGCTTTCAATTATTTTGAGTGTTTACTTAAAGTAGAATTATTAGATTATATGAAATTTTCATTTATTTTTTAGTAATTGCCATAATATTTTCCATGGTGGTTGGACTATTTTTTATTGCTTTGAATAGTGCATGTGTGTTTTCCTTTCTTCTTATCCTTACCAATGTTTGTTATTTTCTTTCTCTTTTCTTTTTTTCCTTTTAATAATAGCCATATTAATTAGTGGTATTTTTTTAGGTTTGAATTTCTGTAATGATTACTTATGTCAAGCATCATAATGGCTCTTTGTATGTTTTATAAAAGTGTCTTTTCTAGTCCTTTGCCTATTTTTAAATTGTATTTGGGTTTTTTTCTTAGTTATAGGAGTTATTTATATATTCTGAACATTAATTCTTTATCAGATATGATTTGCAAGTATCTTATTCTGTGGGTTCCCTTTTCTGTCTTTTAATGCTGAGTATTTCTGATTGTGCAAGGACATCATGTGGTCCCGAAGAACCTGTTTTTCAAAGCCATGAATCACCTAAGCCCCTCTCTCACCTACACTTGAAGGCCAGCTTAGGGAAAGAAGCAGTAGATGGTATGGCAAAGTTATCACAAAGACAAGTGGGTTTTTTGGGTGTTTTTTTTTTCTCTGAAAAGGTCAGACATTTCATATAGGGCCCAGACAAAGCTTTAAACCAGAGTAGATATGTAGTTTTTGTTGTTGTTCCTCTAACAACTCATAAAGTTTCCTGGGTTAACATCAGATCATCTGGAGAGATAAACAGAAATCAATGGACATACCAGCTAAGTTTCAAAATAGCTGCAGGCACCCAAAGGACCCACGTGAACATATTCAGGACCCCCAAGGAATAATATAAAGAATATGTTGCTCAGCAGGTAGTTCCATGAAAGGGGCTCTTTGATAGCTGTCCTATGTTCCCAACAGGAGTACTTTTGCAATCTAGGGTCATCAACCCAGAATTTCCACTCTACACTTTGGTCTGTAGAAGTCCATTCACTCATGCTCACCAGCCTAGGCAGCCAGGTTTATAGTCCAACTAATCAACAGCCCAATTATACACAGTTATAATGTAAAATTCCTTATCTACCCCCACTTCTTCCCTGCATTGGGGATCAAATCCTTAGCCCCACACACTGAGGCCAGCACTCTCGCAATAAGCCACACTCTATTCCTTATACCCCATTCATTAATATGAACAGTTAGTGTGAATCAATTGAAGAAAACCTCTATTAGAAAAGACTAGGATCAAAATAGACAGAAAAAAATTAGAAAAATACAGAAAAAAAAGCTTGATGGAAACAGATAATGTAAGAAACAAAGGAAAACAAAGTCCTTTAATTAATGTACTTTAAGGATAAGATATCAAATGAGAACAAAATGCTACTTAAACATTCACTCAGAAGAGAAGAAAGAGTTCTTGTAAATAAAAACAAAACTCAAAATTTAAAGTTTTATTTTGCTCTTATATATAAGAAGCCTGGAGATTAGAAAAAGTAAGACTTCCATATTCCACACAGCAAGCAGGAGTAGGAAGTAAAAGAGGGCTGTCTCTTCCTTTTAGGAGGTTTCCTTTTAGGAGGTTTCACCAGTTCCACCCGCTTCCCAGAACTTAGCCATGTAGACACCTGAGTGCGGAAGTACTGAGAAATGAATGACCAAGTCTCTGACTATATAACAGAAATTTTATCATTAAATAAACAGAGGAGGCTGGACATAAAGACCACAGATAGCTTAAAGATAAAGTTGATTAAAGTTTTCATAAAACAAAATAAAAAAGAAAATTACTTGGAAGATAGTGGAGAAAGTATGAAAAATGTTCTAGAAAGGGAAAGTCATTTTTAAGAGGGGAAGATATAAATTCAGTGACATCAAGAATATGGTTCATAGCTGTAATAATACAAGTTCTATAATAGAAAGAACTCAACAAGGAACCCAAATTTTGGATACAAAAGGCCCACACCAATAATAATTAAACTTACTGAGTTTTAACTGTGTGCCAGGTTCAGCTGTAAGCACTTAATAATGTTAATTCATTTAATCTTCAAACAGCAGAAAGATTTCCACTGGACAAGCAAACTGAGGCAGAGCATTCAGCTAGGAACTGGTGGCTTTTGTGTTCCTGTAGTGCAAGAATGTTGACAACATTAATGTATACAAGATGGCATGAAGGGTTGGTATTATGCATGTAATAATACATGCATAATAATGCACATAATAATGCATGTAATAATATGTGCATTACATATTATGGATGTAATATGGATTTTATGCCTCAGGCCCCCAAGTGGGTCAGAAAATGCCTTGAGATAGCAGGAAGGGGTAGTGTTAATTTTCACAGACACGTTAGAGTTTGCAGGATTTGAACTTGTCAAAGGAGGGAGCACTGGGGATTTTCTAACTAGTTTGTCTACATGTAGAGGATATGCATATATCCCCAAACAACTGCAAATGTTTCTTAAAGAGAAAAGTGGACCAAACTGATGATTTTTCATTCTCGGCCTTTGCAAGTCACATATAGGTAATGCTTTGACTAACACAATCAAAGAGAAACTCCCAATGCATGACTATGGGACTCTGAGGAGTTTCTGTTTGCAACATTCTCCCTACTCATATGGTCAGTCTCACATTTCACAGCTCCCTGACTTTGTTTTAGGATCTTGTTACTTGTTTCTGGCTCCAAGGATGATGAACAGGTTTGGCTGAGTTATCTCAGCATTACCACCTTTCTTGGACACAGATCTGGTATCTGTCCTACAGCTGCAAGTCCTAGGACTCTGGAAATCTAAGCTTCCACTGTCAGAAGGGAGTAGACAGGGACTCACTTGACTGTGTGTGTGTGTGCACGCACGTGCGCACATGTAGGCACACATTACCAGATATTGAACCCAGGGCTTTCTCAATGACTACATCTCCAGCCCTTTAAAAAAAGGTTTTTGGAAACAAGGTCATGCTAAGTCACCAGGAAGTTAATCTGAGGTAAATGGAAAGGTCAAGGGCAAGAGGCCATGAGAAGTAAGTGGGCAAGGGTAAAGGGATTCAAATTCCCTCTAAGAATAAGGAGTAGCAAAGAGGACTGGGAAATGAGTGATACTGATGGGGTGACACTGAACGGACTGTATCAAGAGTTGGGTCTTGGGCCGGAGGGTTAGCTCAGTGGTTCCGGCATCTGCCTTGCAAGTGCAAGGACCTGAGTTCGATCCCCGGTTACCACATATAATGCTGGGCGTGATGGCTCACGCCTGTAATCCCAGCACTCGGGAGGCAGAGACGGGAGGATTGCTGAGTTCGCGGCGGCTTGCCTGGGCACCATAGTGAGCTCAGGGCCAGCCTGAACTACAAAGCGAGACCCTGTCTCCAAAAAGCAAAAAAAAAAAAAAAAAAAAAAAAAAAGCCAGCATATTGCCAGACATGGCGGCAAAATGCCTGTAATCTCAGTACTTGGGAGGCTGAGGCAGAAGGATTGCTAAGAGACTCGTCTAAGCTACATAATAACTCCAAGGCCAGCCTGGAACACATAGTGAGACATTATCTCAAAAACTGGGGCTGGGGATTTAGCTCAGATGGCACTGTGCCAACCTTGGATGCACAAGGGCCAGAGTTCGATCCCTGGTACCACAAAATAAATAAATAAATACATAGCACTAAAATTAATTAATTAATTAATTAATTAGAATAAAGCCGGCAAGTTATACATCACATCTTCTTCCTCCCACAGTGATCATATAGCAGGTGTTGGGATGGGACCTCTATCAGTCGGCATTTCCTGAATAACAATGAATAGAGACCTATATGGCACATGGACATATAAACAGAGGCCAAATACCTGTTATAGACTCTGAATTCCTTGCAACAATTGTCACTACAGCATCACCTAACCCTGTTCTGGCTTGTATCAAGATGTCCCCCAGAGCCTCTTTCAGTCACAGGTAGGAATTTTCAGAGGTGGCTGGATCTGGACTGTGTAACGCTGGAACTAAGTGTGTGTTTTGCTGGGATCAAGGCTGTGTGATTACTAAATCAATCCATTGGTTGGTTTAGCATAGTTCTGGGAGTGGATAATGCAAATACACCTGATCTAAGTATAGATAGACTGGACATATATAAGGAACAGAAAGAGGGCTGCTGGGGTTGTTTGTTGCTTGCTGCTTCTTTGCTACTTTGCTGCTTTGATTCCTTCTGCCCATCATGGAGTGCTTCTCCTCTGTCATGGCCCTCTGCCATGCCATCCTGCCCCGGAGACTGCTAATTATAGTCTGAAACCCGTACAAGTTGAGCCAAAATAAATCTTTTTCTTCAAACTTTGAGTATTGGGTATTTTGTCTCAGCAATGAGAAAAGTCTTGAGATATCCTTCATGACCTATTACTGGTTCTAAACTAGCAGAGTAGTAAACACAACAATACATATTCTCTAAGAATTCAACAGAGCAGAGCAGAGATTTAGCTCAGTGGTTCTGGCGCCTGCCTATCAAGAGCAAAGTCCCTGGTTCGATTCGCGGAAATCACATAAAACAATACCGGGCATGGTGACTCATGCCCACCGACAATCAGTACCACATACCACAAATGCCGGGCTTGGTGACTCAAGCCTATAATTCCAGCTCTCGGGAGGCAGAGGCAGGAGGATTGCTGAGTTCGAGGCTTGCTGAACTACATAGTGAACTCAGGGCCAGCCTGAAAGACAAAGTGAGACCCTCTCTCAAAAAAAAAAAAAAAAAGAATTCAACAGATCAAATCCAGAAAACTAAGATCACTCAGAGAATCAATAGGGCATAAATAGAACATCAAATGATGGTGATGTCAAAAGTCAAGCACTAGAGGGCCAGAGGGTTAGCTCAGTGGTTTCGGCGCCTGCCTCGCAAGCGCAAGGTCCTGAGTTCAATCCCCGGTGACCACATACGATGCTGGGCATGGAGACTCAACGCCCACCAGCAATCAGTACCACATACCACAGTGCTGGGCTTGGTGGCTCACGCCTGTAATCCCAGCACTCGGGAGGCAGAGACAGGAGGATTGCTGAGTTCCAGGCTTGCCTGGGCTACATAGTGAGCTCAGAGCCAGCCTGAACTGCAAAGCGAGACCCTGTCTCAAAAAAAAAAAAAAAAGTGAAGCACTAGAAAAGCTCAATTGGCACAAGAATGGATTGCAAGTATCAGAGAATAATAGTTAGGGAAGGAAGCAAATTAAAGTGTATAATACTTGTCTAGTATTTTCTTAGTTCTTATCCACTGGCTGATGTGGTGGATTTAAAGATCTAAGTCAGGGGCCGGAGGGTTAGCTCAGTGGTTCCAGCGCCTGCCTCGCAAGCGCAAGGTCCTGAGTTCGATCCCCAGTGACCACATATAATGCTGGGTGTGGAGACACGCCCACCAACAATCAACACCGCATACCACAATGCCGGACATGGTGGCTCATGCCTGTAATCCCAGCACTCAGGAGGCAGAGACAGGAGGATTGCTGAGTTCGCTGCGGCTTGCCTGGGCACCATAGTAAGCTCAGGGCCAGCCTGAACTACAAAGCGAGACCCTGTCTCAAAAGCAAAAAAAAAAAAAAAAAGATCTAAGTCAGGAGGACATAAGAGTAGTTGAAGCATCATTACTATGGATTTGTAGGCATTCAGGTTAGTAGTACTGGAGGATTTACAGACATGGTAAGGTGCTGTGATTAAAGAGAAAGAGCAAACTATTGAAAACAAATCATGCAATGATAAACAGCTCTGCAAAGGCACAACACTGAGGATAGGTTCTCTTTGAATCTTTGGATGAGATTGTCCATTAGGTTAACACTCTCTGACACAGGCAGTGTTGAGACAAGGATGTCATTGTTCAAATTGTGAGGTGAACTAGAGGATAGGTGAGAAATCAAGTGACTAAGGCTTCTAGGGAGGAAAACACAATGGATAGATTAGATTGCCTATGGGATATGAGCAGAGGCTAATGTGCAAAACATTCCTTTAGGAACTTGAGACAGAACCAGTCAAGGAAGCACTGGATGTTCAGTAGGATGCATTAATTCTTCAGGCTTCCCAGTGTTCTTTCAGTGTGGAAATTTCTTGTAGCAGTAATGCACACGGTGTCATTTTTTATCCCTTATGCAGGGCTAGTTATAAGTTGTCAGGAATCATGGTGAACAGAACATCAATCTGAGCACATGCTTCAGAACTTTAGGGAAAAAGTGGTAGTTTGGGCTGTCTAGAGTATGTTAGATTAGAAGCACAGAATACTGAAGAGAACTAGTCTTCTTGGTGTAAAGAGATCTGCCATGAATGTGGCAGTTGCCATAGGCTGTGATGGATGTGCCTTCACCTCAAATGCTGAGCCCTGATGAAACAGTGCCTAAAAGCTTAGATTCCCGATACCTTGGACCATATTTGGCCTCCACTGTGGTCAGCCTCTGTGAGAAATGGGCTCTGGGCTGCCATCAACAGACATGATGTCCTTCAGGATAATTTGTCGCCATAACTTTGCTATAAGGTTAGCGAATACGTACTATAAAACACCAGACTGGCACAGTCAAGGTTAGAGAAGAAATAAAGTTTGCAGCCTCCAGATTACTAAGCAACTCCCAGACACCTTTTGAATGAGTCCATTAGTGGTGTGCTCAGAATATGAAAGGAATGGGCCACTAGTAATATCCAATGCTCTCAAATATAATTAGGAGCCATGCTAAGGCTTGGGTAGTCCAGGGAGGCACTATTTACAGAGGTCACTCAGGTCTGGCTGACAAACTGGTGTTACAGATTGTGTGAGAAGAGTTTCAGCTTCAGAAGAAAGTGCAGCTCTTGGCTAGATCTCAGGCTGGGCAGAGACTCAAGTAGACACTTGTAGTAGGGAAGCAAGTGATAATTAGGCAGGCCCTCACCCTCCTTGTAGCTATGTACACCTGAAGCCTCTGGTATTGACATGGCAGAGAACTGGTGCTCCAAAGCTCACAGAATGTTGGTGGTTGACAGACAAGTTTCTTTCAGGAGATGCTCTGATCATTAACCTACATCTTGGAAAGGCCAAGCATTTCAGTATAAGCAGCATATGACTGATAGTAGTTGGCTCTGGACACACTGCTTGCACAAGGAATGACATGCTCCTCTGATTCACTGCTTTCTTTCCTTCCCATTAAGCATTTCAACCTCAGTAATTTTTAAGAAAAATAGGTCTACTTCACCACAGCCTTTGCTTTGTTGTTTTAGCATGCATATATGCAAGGACCTATAATTCTTCCCCATAGTTTTCCACATAAAAGTTTCCTCTAAAGAAACATTGAACAAATACTTTTTTCTAGTATTAATGACTTAATCCAGGGGTGCTTTATCACTTATTATATCCCCAGCCATTTTTATTTTGACAAAAGTTCTCTCTAACTTTCCCTAGCTGGCCTAAAACTTGAGATCCTTCTGCTTCAGCACCCCAAGTAGCTGGGATTATAGACATGTACAGCCATGCTTGGCAACAAATATCTTTTAGCATTATTTCAGTGGAGTATCAAATTATTAGCTTTCCTGGTTGTCTATATGTCCTAATCTATTCCTTCTCTACCACTTTCAAAGGGAGGACTCTGCCCAAATACATCTACCCAGAATGCAGAAAAAACAATTTTTGTAGTTAAGCTTGGAGCATGGTTCTGAAATGGATAGTTCCATGAAGTGTCAATATGTAGATGCCATGCAGAGACATGAGAGCAAGAAATGAGGCCATGGGAGAGTGATCAGCCACAGCAAGGCAGGGAAAGAATGGCAAGGCTGAAGTGTGACAGATCATTGTGCTTGAAATCTCCCACCATACTATGCACTGGGGCTAAATGCAGAAATGTGCACATATCTCTACTTGGGGGCCAAAGTTGACATCAAAGGCATAGTTTGACTAAAGTCAGTTGGTTAAGTTAACTAGGACAAAACAGCTAGGAGAAAGAGATCCAGGAGCAGAGTCTAAAAACTGTCCATGAGAGAGCCAAGGCCACAGTTAGAGAAAGAAGGTGGTTTCAGCATTGGCTTAGGGAAAGACTTTTTGAACAAAATCTCTATGGCACAAGAACTACCAGAAGAAATCAATAAATGGGATCTCCTTTTATTAAAAAGCTTCTGTACAGCAAAAGAAACCACCAGCAGAACGAAAAGACAGCCAACAATATGGGAAAAAAATCTTCACCAGCTGTTCAAAGAACTACTATCTAGAATACATAAAGAGCTTTAAAAAAAACAGCCCCCCCCCAAATTTAAAGACCCAATTCAAAAATGGGCATCTGAAATGTGCAGACCCTTTTCAGATGAAGGTGTAAAAGCAGCTGAGAAGCATATGAAGAAATGCTCAGCGTCACTGGTCATTCAAGAGATGTAGATGAAAACACTGAGATTTCATCTCACTCCACAAAGAATAGCTGCTATTTCAAAATTAGCCAGCAATAAATGCTGGCTAGGCTGTACAGAAAAAGGAACCCTTTTCCACTGTTGGTGGGACTGTAGACTGGTACAACCTCTAAGGAGATCAGTGTGGAGATTCCTCAGAAAATTAGGATTAGTGGTCCCATTTGACCCTGCTATTCCCCTGCTGGGGATATACATGAAAGAATTACAAAATTTATATCACAGTGCCTTATGTTTACCCATGTTTATAGCAGCTCAGTTTGTGGCAGTTAAATCTTGGAAACAACCCAAATGTACATCAACTCTAGACTGGATAAAGAAGATATGGTTGTTTTATAAAATGGAGTATTACTCTGCCATAAAGAATGATAACTTTGAATCATTTATATTCAAATGGAGGTACCTTAAGGAGATACTCATAAGTCAAATAAATAGGTCACAGATGTGTAAATATTGTATCTTTTCTCTGGTATGAGAAACTGAAGTTGTAAATGAATTCTAGAATGCATGACAGATATTGTGAAATAGTAAATATTCAAAGGGAAATGGGGTTTAGGGGTAAGTTATGAGGGGAAAGAAAAAAATTTTAATGGTAAAAAAATGAAACAAAGCTTGTACATATAGGGGCAGGGCATGGTAGGGGAGTAGGGGAAGGGGGAAAATGAGAATTAAATCATATACTGGTACAAGTTCTCAATGTTGAGTGTAATTGTGATGTGTATGTATAATGTACCAATAAAGATTCAAATTAAATCATTTCTTAAAAAAGGAGATGCTGGGGCCGGAGGGTTAGCTCAGTGGTTCCGGCGCCTGCCTTGCAAGCGCAAGGTCCTGAGTTCGATCCCCGGAAACCACATACAATGCTGGGCGTGGAGACTCACGCCCACCAGCAATCAACACCGCATACCACAATGCCGGGCGTGGTGGCTCACGCCTGTAATCCCAGCACTCGGGAGGCAGAGACAAGAGGATTGCTG
>PVIC010042757.1:0-15670 GCA_004025085.1 Thryonomys swinderianus
GAATGTTTTATTGGTCAGCGCAGAGAACAAACATCAAGACTGACAGTGGTGAGAGACCATCACCTTGACACGCCAAACTCAGAGCAGCTCCTCATAGGACTCCGCAAGACAATCCTGTAAATGTTGCCTGGGCAAACAACTTTGGAAAGTTAATAGCTTCCATTTAAAAAATGTTGCTGAAGTCTTTCAATTTCTGTCCACTTATAAGCCATTCATGTCTTTTTAATTCAGATACAGATGAAGGGGAACTAATTACAACACTTTTGAACAGTTCAGGAAGGTAGAACCAGATGATAAGAGTTGGAGCAAACCTAACAGATAGGGAAAAATAAATCGCAGCAAAAGAGAAGCAGCCAGGCGTGGTTTATTTATTTAGGGAGGCAGAGACAGGAAGATTGCTGAGTTGGAGGCTCACCTGGGCTACACAGGGAGCTCAGGGCCAGCTTGAAATGCAAAGCAAGAGGGGGGAGAGGAAGAAGAAGAGGAAGAGGAAGGAGAAGGAGGAGGAGGAGGAGAAGGAGAAGGAGAAGGAGAAGAAAAGAAGAAGAAAGAAGAAGAAGAAGAAGAAGAAGAAGAAGAAGAAGAAGAAGAAGAAGAAGAAGAAGAAGAAGAAGAAGAAGAAGAAGAAGAAGAAGAAGAATTCAAGCCCAATGATATATCTGTCATTGAAAAATATGGAAAAGAGGAGAACAACTCCTTAATTCTAATTTAGATTTTTTGAGCGGCTCACATTTTGCCACTGGTCAATACACTTATTTTTAATCATCCTTTTATTTTTCAGGAGTTTTAGACTTACAGAAAAAATTCAAAGACAGTACAAAAAGATCCCATATAGGCTACATGATATTTCCTGTTACAAGTATCTTAGCATGGTATATTGGTTACAATTCTTGAACCCACATTCACATAATATTATTAATTATATGATATTATTAATTTATACATTATTAGCCAAGATCTATACCATGTACAATGTACTGCTGCTACTGCAGGATCCCATCTAGAATATAAGATTAAAATTAGTCACCAAGCTTTCATAGGCTCCATTTACTTAGCTGTGACTGTTTTCTAGTCTTTCTTGCTTTGAGCCACCCTGTTATCAAGAGTTTGAATATTTTTCAATTTGGGCTGGTATTTTATGATCAGACTGAGGTTTGGGGCTTTTGAGAGGAAGATCACATGTGTAGATAAAGCAATATTTCTGTCATGCACAACAAGGATGCACATTATCAATATGGTCTATCGCTGCTGCTAAGCACAGATTACTTAAGTGTCACAGCAAGTGTCTGGTCTTCCCATCCCAGTATTACTCTCGCCATCCTCAAGCCCCTTTTACATGGTGCTCTTTAGAAGTAAGTTGTATTCTTTACATACTTCAGATACTGGTCCTTTCTCTGAGGACTAGCTAGTAATTTTTTTTTCCAATTTTGTACATTGTCTCTTCACTCTGTTGTTTATGTTGTTGTGCATAAACTTTTTAATGTAGTACAGTATAAGCTCATTTTTTAAAATAAGTTGAGCTTATTGGTACATCTTAGAAATACATTATGATCACATTCCTCATTGAGAATTTTTACCTAGATGTAATATATCTTGGTGTTATTTCTAGCGCAGCTGATGTTTGGAAAATGTGATATATTTTGGAATATTACTCAGCAATAAAGGGTAAATTTGGGTCAGATGTAGGAAAATCGATGCTCCTTGAGATCATAATGCTAAGAGAAATAAGTCAGATACAGAAAGTTAAATATCATTGTTTCTCATATAAGAAACCTTAAGTATAAATTATTTAAACAAAAATAGAAGATAATAGGAAGCAGAAAGATAGACTTTGTGGAGGTGAAAAGGGGATTTGAGAATAGGGTGAGATGAGAGACAGGGAAGAAAAGGGGGAATAAAAATACATCAAGATCTGTTATAAATCCTTCACCATAAATAGAGATATTATGCATGGCAAACATATGATCATAAAAAAGAAGAAAGTTGCTACGTACAGATTTCATTCAAGAAGGAGAAAGTCAGAGCCCTTTTGAGAATAGTTTCTACAAAACCTGTTTGGAGTTTTGCAAGAATATTTCTTCATTTCAATTTATTTACTTTTACTCATTATACTATGCTGGATTCACTGATGTTAATAGTGATATCATAGTTGGGTTATAAATTAATATTAATTGATTTTTTTGGTTCAAATTCTTTCTGGTGCGACCACTGGGAAGTACTTTCAGCCCTTCCTAAGTCTTTCTGACATGTCACCATCCTTAACACATTTATTTGGCTTTGAGCTCTTCCATACTCTTTAACACAGCATGACCTCCAACTCCATCTTGCCCATTTCTTACCCACTCCTAGATCCAAAGGTTTCTCTAAGAATCCTTAGTTTTTGCATACTGGATAACTATATTAAGAACCAGGGTCAGGTTATGTGAGGTGTCCTCATTTGTTACTTGGCTGTTTATGGGTGCTCCCAGCTCATGCACGTTAGAGTGAGTACTCTGATTTTGTGCCCAAATCTACAAATATTTCCATGTTTGTATGTTTGTGTCAAAATTAAGAGAAACCTTATACTGATTGTTTTGAATTTGGTCCATTACTAGTCTTATAGATCATCCTAGCCTCCTCTCCATGCATATCCATACACTTCCAATTCAAAGGGGAAAAGAATCAGGCTATCAATATTCATATGTATATTTAGTTGTCCATTTTCAGGATACATGTGCAGCTATTTCAGACTTGTTAACCTGTATCCCATGGGAAATAATGTATTAATGATTAATATTATTTATTAATAATTTTTAATTATTGACTTTATTTATGAAGATATAGTGCTGACACTCACTTTCTGCTGCCTTTAGTCTTCTTATTCCTGTTCATTTCCAAAATTAATTAGGACAGTGACTTTTCTTCCATAACTTTCAATGGGATTAATTCATACATTTATAATAAAGGCAAATTTTTGTCACTTTCTGCATTCCATTCTGGGGTCCCCTAAACTCTGAATAATTTTCACTATATGAAAATTCACTATTTGTATTGTCAATTTCTATGGGTTTAAAGAAAAACATAAAGTCCTTTATCAGCCATTACAGCATTATACAGAATGGAGTCAACAGCTCCCCCAAAGTATTCAGTTCTTACATCCGCGACCAGAGCTCCATTCTTCTCCTCAAACCCTTGACAATCACTGATTTTTCCACCATATCCCTTGTTCACTTCTATCATGTCGCTGTAATTATATATTTTGGACTCTCTGTAGTTTGACTTCTTATACTTAATTATGTTTGCAATTTGTCCTATCTTTTCCTGCTTGTTAACTCATTTCTTTTTATTGCTGCTCACTTTTTCCTTGATTCTGTATGTGAAAGATATTGCCTTCACTTTATTTGCAACTTCTTTTAATATGTTTTTTTCTTTTGCTCACTTTGCCCGCAATATGCTTAGGTCTAATTTATCAATCTATAATTTTCATTCATCTTCTCTGGAGTTCCTAGACTGTAATTTGGTGTCTGTAATCAATTTTGGAAAAATTATTGGCAATCATACTGTCTAAAATTTTTTACTACACTCTTTTATGGTAATTCAGTTACTATATGTTGCGTGCTTTGACATTGTCTAATAATTCTGGAATGTTTTATTCTTTCTTTTTCCTGTTTCTACTCAATTTAGGAAATTTTTGCATCATTATCTTCGAACTTTTGATTCTTTATTCAGCTGTGTCAGTTCCCCTGATAAGAACATCTAAAGAATTTTTTAAAATTTCTCTTATGGTGTTTTTGACTTTTAACTTTTCCATTTGATACTTTCTTTGGCTTTCTACCTTTCTTCTTAAATTATGCATTGGTTTTGTATTTTGTCTATTTTTTTCATTAACGTACTTAACATTAAACAGTCATTTGACATTCTCTGCCTGCTAAGTCCACTATGTGTCTCATATCTGAATCTATTGTAAATTATTGTTTTTTCTCTTGACTTCATGTTCCTCTGTGTCTTGGTAGGCCTGCGCGACAATGCTGTTTGAGGCATGGGATATGATATTAAATAGTAGCCATGTAAGCTTTACTGGTAAAATTCATAACAATCTGGTGAGGAATTGAGCTATGTTTAATGTTTGTTGGACCTAAAAATGCTGGAAGTTACAGATTCTCTTGTCCTTACTTTTGTCTGATGACCTTGGATATCTCCATGTACTCTCCAGGGATGGCCCGTGTGTTAAAGCTCAGCGGTAATTCACAGTTATCTTACCAGGTTCTCTGGTGGTGATATAGTGTGACAAAGGAAAACATTCTTATTCAGTGGGCCTTGGTTGTTTGTTTTCTTATAAATGAAATGTTTTGAAAGCTAAAAAGGTGCTACAGAAAGAGGAGCTCCTTTATCCCAGGCCATAGAACATGGTAGAAATTTTTACCTGTAGGCCTTCATTTGTGAAAAATATTTTAGAAGGACTTCATGATGATTGTTCTCTCTTCTGCGCTCCAGGGAAATTCACCTTAAGGATGGCATGGAATTCATGAATATGAAAAAAATGAATGATTTCCTCCATCCATAGTGAGCCCAGGAGAGTTTCATTCCATGCTAATCCAGTCTCAGTATTTGGAATCTTATCAAAGTGGACATTTCCATTTTCTCTGCAGATTCTGAGTTAAAAAGGTTCTACTCTAATGTAAACAGATCTTGGTTGTTGGTTTCTGGGTTGTCTTGTGTCTCCAGAATTTTTAGGAGGGTGGGTGAGAATTTGCCTGCAATCTCAGTTTTCTTAAGGATCCTAAAAATGTCACATTTGGTACTTTTTCTATCTTTTTCTTCTCAGAATGTCAGTGGTGACTTCTAAGCTCTTTTCCTCAGACCTGATTTTAGTATATCAATACCAATGTATTGATAAATATTTTTTTCTTTATCATATTAAGTTTGAAGTTAATAACAATAAAGATTTTGCTCAGAAAAGAAAAAGAAATCTTGCTTTGTTTTTAATTTCCTCAACTCCGGGCTGGAATTATGAAATTATTAAAAGACACTGGGCTATTTGATCTTGCATTTGCATACCCAAAGATGAAACATTGTTGGAATATTAAAGCACTGGTTCACTCTAGCGACACACTTTTAAATATGCATTCAAATACATGCAGTTAATCTCCGCTAATAAATTTGCACAGTTCTCCGGTAAGAATCACGACCCTGAGTCCTTTTGCTCACTTACTTCAATATTTAATTCCTTGAACCAAGACCTGCACACATGAGATTGCAATAAATGTGCCACTGGAGACCTAGGAGGTGCTCTTAGGAAGCAGGATGAATGTTTATGATGCCTGGACAGCGTGAGCTGCTTCTCAGCTTCAGATATAGAACCCACTTCTATGCGCTCCCTTCACTCTGGCAAACTCCTTTCTGAGTATTACCTCTCTGTTTCATATCGGAAGACACTACCAGCTCTTTCAAATTCACTCATCTGTTCTTCTCTGGTTTAAAATCTACAAAAATTCGCCTTTCTGCGAGATTAAGAGCATTATGTACATGTAAACACGCATGTGTGCGTGCGTACGCACACACACACACACACACCCTTGATTAGTCACTTGTCTTGGATCTCATTATTTTTTTCTCTTATCATAAGATTTTCAAAATGAGCCACTTCAACTAGTTTGTTCCATCCTTTGCACCATCATCTCACCTTAATGTCTAGGAAATATGATTTATCCCAGCTACCCCTCTAATATACTGTTCTTACACTCTAGTGGGGAGCAGCAGGTTATAGAAGAGCCCTATATTAAGTATTCAACCTGAATTCTAATTGTGACTTGAACATTTGGAATGACTTTAGGCAAACTACTTCCTATAAAACTTGACATCCTTTCTGTAAGAAAAGAAAATAACTGTAAGGTCTAGATACTGTATCAGTCTCTTTAAATTCCTGTGGGAAATCATGGAGAAAAATGAACATTTACTGAACATCTAAAATAATCTTCAATGTATGAAAGTACACAGCTGTAATCTCAGCACTCAGGAGTCTGAGGCAGAAGAATTATGAATTTGAGGCCAGCCTGATCTACACACTGAGTTTAACTCCAAGGTGAACTACATAGGGAGACACTGCCTCAAAACTATTTTTTAAAGTGTATTTTAAATCTCATAAATATCCATTGAAATAAATAATATTCATATACAGTCAGTGATCGAAATACATGGTATTTCCCTAAGAAACTATCAATTTTAAACTCTAAGGTAAAATTAATGATTCTTATCCTCCTTTTCTGAAAATGAAGGATGTGGGGAAACATTTGGTTCAGAGCAGGAGGAAGAAAGAAGAGAAAATGGTTAAAAATAAAAAAAGTAGTTCTATATATAAGAGCCTCCTTTACATAAGATTTTCATCAACAGTTCCTTATGAATATCTCAAAATGTCTGCCATAAATAAAGAAAATGTCTAGCTTTTGAATTAATATAAATAAAGCCAATTTGAACACAGGGCCTAGTGTGTTCCTGACATGTGTGTTTTATCAGTACCCTGTACTCTTGCATCTACTCCACAAAACAGATGTTTACACAGAGCTCTAGCCCTTAGCCTCTATACACATTTCCACATGCCCCATAATTTCTCTGAGCTCATTTTATTGCTTGTAAAAGAAGACCAAGATTTACTAACCTTATATAGGTTGCCCTGAAAAGCAAATAGATTCATGGGTGTGATAAGGCATTATAACTGTAAAGAAGTAAACAAATGCACTTAGTATAATTGCTACTTTTAAAGTTACTATTGTGAATAGTGAGAATTTAAATTAGAAGCCCATTATTCAATATATCAAGGAATGTCCAGGTCACTGGCTGTATTAGAAAATACTATCAATATGTAATATTTTAGTACAGTGAAGGAATAGCCCTGCCATATTAGACAAGTGCTGGGTAGCAACTCTGTGTTCAAATATGCAATCAAACAACAAGGCCTTTGACAGAAGGATTCAGCAGGTCAAAAATCTGGCAACTGCATCACAGAATCAGGATGCAGGATATATTAAGCTGTCCCGAAGCAGGTGTCTCTGCGTAGGTAAATGGTCTGCTCTTGGCCACGATGCCTGAAAAAATTTGTGAAAACTAGGTATTTCCTTCACTGGATTTACCTAAAGGATAAAACCTGATGTATTTGTCATCACATTAAGTTCTTCTGAATACATACATCAGTACATTTCAAGAAAAACGCTCGCCATAGAAGTTTTTGTTAGTGTTATATTAAAAATATTTGCTTGTTTCATTTATATGTAAATGGATACACCTTGAGGACACACTAATAAGTGAAACAAATAGATTACAGATATGTAAATACCATATCTTTTCTCTGGTATGAGAACCTGTAGATGTAAATGAGGTCTAGAATGTATGATAGATTTTGTAAAACAGGAAACATTCAAAGGAAACGTGGTAGGAGAACATAATGAGGGGAAAGAATAAATAGGATTTGGAAAGAAAAAGAAATAACATGTATACAAGGGGTAGTGGTTGTGGATGAGTAGATATATGGGTAAAAATGAGAATTAACTTGTGTCATATACTGGTACCAATTCCCCAATGTTGAGTGTGATTGTGAGCTGTGTATAAAGTGTACCAATAAAGAACTCAATTTAAAAATATTTGCTTATTATTTATTTTGAATTTAAAACTCCAACACCAAAAAAAAAAAATCAACTTTAGCGTAAAGTAGCATGGAGGGACGAATGTGAGACAGCAGTGGTAGAGACAGAGAGGGAAAGGTGGATTTGTGACTTTAGGTTCAGTTGTTTGTTTCTATCTATCAATTTACTATTGACCATACATGTGACAATGTACTTGGTCATACACTGACCAAAGTGTTCTTACCTAGATTAAATTTTAAGCAGAGTTTTCCTCCTAATTCTAACCCCATAGCCTTCTTCCTCACTTTTGATTTTCTTAGAATTTTCACTGTGGGAAACTTGCAGCTGTAGATTCTTTCTCAGCACATTTGATGGGTAAATCCTTTCCCGTCTTCTCATCCTTAAAGGCGTAATCATCAAGAAAGAAGGGGCTCAGACCTTCATCTCTATGGGGAATGTAGGAGCCTGACTTCAGTTAGCCACATCGATGCTCTTAGGACTGGACAAGATGGCTTCCATTTTTACTTCCAGGATTCTGGAGGCTGAAGTACAATAATGAGTATCTTGAGGCTGAGGTATTTTTCACTTTGCAAAGTGATTTTAATTCAGCCTGTTATTGTTGCACTGTGAAAATGAAATGATTTCACTGTGTTTAGGAAAATAGCTCTAATATTCAGAGAAATTAATGTGTTCTTAAAGTCACAGATATTAAGAGGATTCACCCTTAAAACAAAGGTATTGATTTTCAAGGCCAGGACTTCCCACCTGTATCTCATTGACAGATATGTTCTAAGAATATTTTAAGAAACTGTGTTTTTAAAAAAATTCCACATATTTAATAACATTTATTAAATTACCAAGACTTCCTGAAGTAAAATAAAATTGATTTTGAAGTCTATGGACAAACTCATTTCATAGTCTAATATCATGGCTAAATAGAAAAGTAGATGGATCTGTGTTTTTACCATAATTGAGTTTAGTATGTCAGTGTGTGTGTGTGTGTGTGTGTGTGTGTGTGTGTGTGTGTGCATGTGCGGTGGTGTTAACACCCAGGTTCACATGTGTAGCAAGCACATCTGGGCAAACAGGATACCACTGACCTATCCACAGCCCCATCTGTGACTACTTTTATCATGACATGTGAATATTAGTATATATGTTCTAGCACATTGCATTAGGTACATATATTTATAACCTTCTGCAGATATTTTGCAGAAAATAAGCTATTTCCCTTATTTTCTAACCATAGGTGGAGTTAAGACTTCATTATGTATATTTTCATAAAAAATGTGTAAGCACCCTCTTCTGTTCTTATGTTATGTCTTTCTCACCATCATTCCAGTATTGAGAAGCACAAGAAGTTTTGAAATTATAACTTGCTTTGTTCTCTGTCTTCTCACTACTGAATTTTCAAAGTACAATCAGCTGAAACTTGGGAATCTCTAAACTTGAGAATAAATGAGTAGGAAACTGCTGAAGCATGATGCTTGAGTCTTTATTGAGTTCTGAGTGCAATGCCAGAACTACTTGAATAATATGAAATTCTCTTCGAGATTATGTAGAGGCTGGGAAAACACAGAGGAAAGGTAGGCTTTGTGATCAGCGGCTGTAATTAAGTAAAGTGACTATCATATGTCTTCTCTCTGGGCTAAATGTTGGATTTGAAACACTGGTGTAAAGGAAAATAAAAACAAAATCTTCATTTTATTAATCTGAACAGAATCCATGCTGGGAAAATTACTGACGATGGACTATTTGGGAAAAAGGCAAATGCAAATATACATAATTAGGTACACAAACACATCAAATTGCCTTCAGGCATATTCCAAGAACTAAATATTCAGCCTATTAAAGGACTTTGATTACTTGAGAGTAATTGCATGTGCCAGAGCTAAAATGCCCGTTTTTCAAATCAAAACATGTCTCCTCAAGGTTTGGTATTTACTTCGCATAGTCAGTGTCCATTAGAACAGACTGTGTAGAACGAGGTTTGTCAGTGCCGTAGGTGCACAGCCCGATCATTTTATATATATTGTTCTGTAACATGAAGGATTATTTTCAATAGTTATAGCATACTGTATAGTTTCCAGCTTTCCTAACTGGTAATTCCAGTTATTTTAAGCATCATAATAAAAATCTAAATGCAAAACCAAGACCATTTCACTTCATGTTACCTAGAAAGTCACAACTGGAAGCCTTTTGAGAAGCCCTGGCGAGGCAGGGTGCTTGGAAAGAAAGGCTGTCAACTCAAGCTGATAATGGCTTCTTGAGAAGATAATTTTTGTCTTTCTTTCACAAAATCATTAAATGTGGAGTATCCAGACAAAATAAAGTTGGCATTGTCAGACTTTTAAAGACCTGGGACTCCTTTCATCTCAGTATGAGTTGTTGAAGTGTGGAGTCGGTATCAGCAAGTCTTTCACTGTTAAACAATACAAGTCTACTTAGATCTCATATGAAAAATATTGGCCACTTCATTGAATTTCTTCATGTACCTTCAATAAATTCCTCTGTACCTGGAAACTCTCAGGAGACCTGACTTCTACGGTGTGTCAATGCTTCACCGAACCCAGAATGTCACGTATGGTAGTCACTTCAGCCCTTAGCACTCCGCCTCTGTCCCTCGAGGGACAGGAGCAGAGCTGAGCTCCGGAATGAACAGAACCAAGTGAAGAAGAGAGAAACCAGGCCACAAGACCCTCCACCCAAGCGGACGTCTCCGCAGCTGGTCTTTAGCTATAACATCTTGTGGTTCATTTCATGGTCTTCAGCAGAGTAGACCTGAAAATCTTCAGATGTCTCCTAATGTAGGGATTTCTAGGAGCTCCAGTGAAAAGATAATCAGGTACCCAAAAGCCTGCCCATTTTCCTCAAGACTGGTAGGCAATTCTCATTTCTCGGGCACTTATCATGAAAGTGCCAAGTGTCCCTGCAATCGGCAAGTCCGTGAGAACCGTCATTCCTGGACACCATGGCGTTTTTTTTTCTTTTTCAGACAGGGTCTCGCTTTGTAGTTCAGGCTAACTCTGAGCTCACTGTGTAGCCCAGGCAAGCTTCGAACTCAGCAATCCTCCTTCCTCTGCCTCCCGAGTGCTGGGATGACAGACATGAGCCACCACGCCCGGCCCGTGGCATTTTCTTTTATCCCTCAGATTTTAGAAGAAAGAAACACTTTGAAAAGGAGGGAGGGAAAATGAATCAGTACCCACGCTGACTTAGGAGGGTGGTGGTGGGGAATGCAGTGTTTTTTTTCTATCTGTAAACTTACTTCAATGCACATGATACTAAAATGGGAAAAGGAGTTATTCTTAGCCAGGTAAAGATACCCTTATTTTAATTGGAAAATGAACTTAAAGATGCTGATGTTCTCTGTCTCAGTTTAAAGATACAGTTTTGAAGATCAGTAAGAGAAGCCTCAGCTTAATGGCATCCTGGATGATTATTGGCATGTATATATATAAAATGAGCACTTCTTTGGGGCAATACACATCTATTATCTGGAAAATATCATTTATTTACATATTAATGCTGAAATCATAATAGGAAAATGAATAAAATACAGATAAGTGTTTCTAAGTGAAATGTGCTTTCACATTTTGCTTTAGAAGATGGAATAAGGGGGCTGGGGATTTAGCTCAAATGGTACCGTGCCAACCTTGGACGCACAAGGGCCAGAGTTCGATCCCCGGTACCGAAAGAAAAAAAAAAAAGAAGATGGAATAAGTTTAACAGTGCAAGAAAATATGCGCACGTACTGAGTCAACAGCAAAAGATAGTGGAAAATATCAGCAGTGTTATCCTGTGATTATTTGTATATTAATTTAGAATTTAATCTACATGAATAGCATCAGTTTGACACTGGCAAGCCAGATAATAAAAGGTCCTTCTTAATGAGAATAGAAACCACAAGGTACTGTACACAGATGGAAAGAGATATTCTTTCCCAATCAAAAATATTCTGTATCTTCTCATTTTTTTTCCCCATTCCCCTGCCCTATGTAAACCCCTCACTCAGTATATGTCATGTACTGGCACAAATTCTCAATGTTAATTGTGATCATAATGTATATATAAAACGTACCAGTACAATCAATTAAAAATACTTGATATCAACTAATCTCATTGATCTTGTTATTAATTGCCTATTTTCTTCTCTAGTTCATAAAGCATAATTTATGACTATTTATGTAAAAATACACACTAAATACTCTACTTTGCACACTAGGACCCCTTAAGGCAAAGCTGTAAGATTCTGTCAGATGTGAAAGGGTTTCCATTATGGTAAAGAACATCATATCAAAGCGGGAAGAACTGTCTCTGTGGAGTTTTTGATGTAGAGGACAATTCACACACCAGGCAGACAGCTATTATCTGTCGTTTACAGAAAGAAAAGACAGCAGCTGAGGGGAATTGGATCAGAAACAGTCGCATTTAGCATGGGCTTCTTCACAATAACACTATAGTTATGTGAAGACTGGTAGTTGACTTGAAGGAAGCAGGTATTAGGAAAATTATGTGAGCTTTGATTATTGCCATGACAGAAAACCCAGGGAAGCATGATGGCTTAGCACACAAACCCAGGACAAAGATGAAGGAAAGAAGTACATATTCCTAAAACATGTGCTCCTGAGGGATTTAAGTTACCAACCCAAAGTCGTTTCATCCTTCTCAAAAAGCTTCAGAGGAGGGTTGTTAAAATTTAACTCACAGACAACAGCTGATAACGAAGTATTTTCCAGAGAACAATTTTATAAGAAAGATCTTATCACTAGCACTTTGGTAATTCCCATTCCTTTGGCTTAGTCACGACAGACAGATTTTCTCCTCAGTAAGCTCCATGATTAATCTTCAATTAGATTCAAGAAGGAAGGGTAGGCGTTAGCTCCAGGTACACGGGGCTGCCTGACTTATTCACTGCTGTCAGGAGTTGCCTACAATTCTTTACAAATCCAAAGACTCATGTAGTATTCCATGCATAGTTTTTCCCCATATAATTATTGGACTTTTTTTTTTCTGTTTCTTTCACCTACTTGCCTAAGTTCCTAAAGTCTAATGCAATAGGAACAGCATGATTTATATTGCTATAAGTAAAATGTGTGATTCTTGTCTTCCTCCTTGGAAGTATGATGATAAAATATGGGTATATTTTAATGCCCACTTCCATCCTCAGGGCTGAGGATGTGAATGAAATCATTTGAGGAATATCATACATTTTTCTTTTGCTTTGGATATTCCTTGAAATCTCTGTCACAACCTCTGTGCTCCTTCTATCAATCCCACAAAACTCCCAACTACCTCTACATGAGCTTTTTTTCCCCCACACAAACATCTCTATCATAGTAGATAGCTAAGTTCAAAGAGCAGGCCCTAAATAATTTAAACTTTGAAATCTATGAAGAAGAATGTGTTGTTTTCCTAGTGTTCTCAGAGCAAAGTACCAAGAGAGTGTGTACCTTATAACGACAGAAGTTCATTCTCTCACAGTTTAAGGGGTTAGAATTCACCCAGTTTCTCCTTGTGAGATTTTGGGTGGAATATTTTCTTGTACTTTCCTAGCTTCTGGGAGTTCTGGGCTCATTGGTCTTCCTTGCTTGGCTGGAAGCTGTTCACTCCAGCTCCTGACTGACATGACATGGCTACCTCCCTGTGTTTCTGGCATCGCATGGTGATCTCTTCCTTTTACCACTCACATCTCATTAGCATCCGCTCTAGTGACCTCATCATGCTGTGATTTCATACATAAACACCTTATCTCAAACTAAGGACCCGTGCACAGGTACTAGGAAATAGGGCTTTAAGAAATCGTTTGAGAGGATGTCATTCAACTCACAATATGAAACATTATGAAGTCCAACCTCAGCATACATGTTTTATAATATTTTTCATACATATAAAAAAACTCAAAAACACTGAGTGAGAGTAAGATGTTACAATATGTTATTTTGAATTTAACATTTTATTGATAACAACATAGACTAAAGCTCTACATTGAAAAGATTCTGGCCCTAGCGACAATAACTATTGCAAAGAGTGAAAGGGATTATTCTGGAAACCACACTTAATTTCCCATATGTAGTGTGTAAGGTGCTATAGCAAGGAAGCTCAGACTGCATGTTTTGCATTTCTTTAGTCTCCTGAGTGACTTTTTCCCATGATTAAAGTTTCTGTTGATAGTAGGTCACAGCCTTTGGAAATAGGTTTCCTAGTTACAAAGTCACCTAAGACCACCTGAGAAGTAGATTACAAGGAGCTTCCCCCAGATCTGGCTATCTGAACATCTCACTTTGGAAAACCATGTTCACAAAAGAATGTGTTTCTCTTTTGAACTCTATTTCTTTTTCTCATGTGTTAATGGTAGGATTTAGAAAGAGTTGATATAATAAATTTTTTTTGAGACAGATTTTTCCTTTGTAGTTCATAGGCTGCCCCTAAGCTCACTACATAGCCCAGGCTGGCCTTGAACTCAGCAATCCTCCTGCCTCTGCCTCCCAAGGGCTGGGATTACAGGCATGAGCCACCATGCCCAGCAGTATAATAATTCTCAATAACGTTAATAATTTTTAATATATGATATATCTGTTCCACTTCATAGTATTCTGGATTTGATTTTAGGAACTCACTCTAAGATCCCATACTTTAGCACCATCTCCAAATATTCTTGAATTTTATTAGTACAAGTGTGACTACATGAGGAATAAACCCCAGGTACTGTTTGCACACCTAGGAATACATGCAAATAGGCAGGCTTATTTTTCTGAGAAGTGTCATATAATAGTACTTCTGACTATGACCTTGTCAGATCATTAAGAAGTTCCATGCTACCTTATAATTTGTGTGCTCCACACCAGCGCTGTGGAATTCTGAGTCACAGGCCAGGACTTCTTGGTAAGGTAGCATACTCAAAGCTTTGTTTTGCTTAGTGCTAACCGCACCTTTCTTAGGGCTCAGGTGTCTACAGATGCTCCTTTTCATTTAGCCTGGGAAGTCCTGTAATATGTATAAACACTCACCAACCTTCTCCAACAGCAAGACTTCATTACATTTGTTATACATTGAAACTGTACATTACTTATGCCTAAAAGTTTTCACAGAAGGTGCTTGGGTTTTGTAAATTTTACTTAATAAACCAATTAAGCTATATTTGTTATAATCCCCGTAGAGTTATCCATCAAGAGAATGCTTTTGCAACTAAATTGTCTATTTGAAATATACTCAATCTGTTGAAAACGGTCATTGAAGCATTTTACTGCTGTGGACCAGCAAAATTTAAATGGAGTTTGGATTCATCTAGATTTGAGAGACAGATGGTGTTAAAAAGATACAGATGTAAGAGTTTCCATTGGTTCTTAATGTGCTCCGTTTTTGTTGTTTTAAGCATTTTCATCAGTCAATAAAATATTTGTTTTGTTAAAGTCAATGAATTACGTATTACGTTGGGAGAAAAACCATCAGGCACTATCTAAAAACTTGGAATATTATTACTGTAGGGAGGAAATTTTCTAAAGTAATTTTTTTAAATTTTAGAAATGCAAATCTTTTATTGTTAATTCATTTACTTGTGTATTTATCCAATAAATAATTTTAAGCACCAAATATCATAGGCACTGTGATGCCCACCTGGAAATGAACATAAAAATAATCAAACTATGATTCTTGTGCTTACCTCTTAAAAAGAACTGAGCAGTGAATAAAAAAAATTCACCAAGGTCAAAAGTGAGAAATACTGTAAGAGATGAAGTACTGTCAAACTGAGAGTTGGAAGGAACCATTTGTGGCCAAATAACTAGAAAAAATAATATTTATATTAGAACCTGAGTAAGAGGCTGTTTTTAATAAATAGAGATGGAAAGGTAGGCATAGTGTTATTAGTGAAACCGGCAAAAGGCTATAATCTCAAAACATGAAAGTGTTAGAGAATGGCTGACTAAATTATAATGCTACTCTTCAGTTAGATCTTTTTTGCGAAGGCAAGAAAAGTGGGACAAAATTTCTCATGAGCAGGCTTTTATGAGTCTTTCTCTCTGGAAAGGTTCAAGGATATGGTATTTAAACAGAACTCTCAAGAAGAGGAAATT